>JASDQU010336813.1:788-12600 GCA_032191745.1 Picea mariana | reverse complement strand
AGGAGATTCATTTTGGGGCCTCAATTATTCCTTTGAATATCATTGAGTTGGGTCGATCCTGAAAAACCTTCATTTAGGCTCTCAAAATGGCCCTGGAAGTTAAAAACTACTAAAAATAGTAAATTGCCAAAATTGTCAGAAAATTGTTTTGAGCCAGTCAGAAAAGGTGGGTGGACACCGATATCCACCTGGATCAAAGAGTAACTAGTCGGTAGAGAAGTCTATGTAATGAGTTCAAATTTCTAAGGCCATGCTAATCCCAAATTTATGATGACAAATGGACTCAATAACTTTGTGCTCTGTTCAAAGGTGACACGACTGCTGCCAATACAAGATAATACTCCCTTCCCTCCCGTCTTTTTTTGTTTTCTCATAGAGAAATAAATGCTATGATACAGATGAGGAAACGAGTGTCGCAAGGAAGAAAAACTAGTTCCAGCAGTGGAACATACTTATGCTCAATGTAAGAAGATGCATGCAGGAGATAGACACTCGAGGGAATGTTCCCTCCTAGGTATAGGGTGTCAAATTGTGAAGGATATAAACAAGGCTCTTCTTGGTTGAGGATGCAAAAATTGTTTAGGCAAACGGTTTATAACGCAAAGCGTGAATCGGCTATAGGCTCAATACTGCAAGCAAGGACATGAGATGCAATCACAACTTAACGCCAAAAAATGTCCTTTTTTATGACTTTTAGTCTACTTGGTGTGAAAAAGGGATAAACTTGTGCCAAATAGATGTAATTTCAAATCCAATTTATGAGTGTGAAACATACAAGTTCACTCGACAATCTTTTCGATTTTTGAAGACGAATTGGAAAAGAGCTTAAATTAAACTCGGTTGGGAGTCCTCGGGTTATAAGGCAACACGTTTATGAGTGAGAAATGAGGCTTAGGATAAAGTCATGTACTAGATTTGAGGGACTCCCGGTCCTATGGAAAAAATCTCTGCATGGGCACCAAATGAAGCAAGGGATCTAACTAGGGCACCCATGTTCGGTAAGTCTCTACCACTTGATAATGACATGAATTATAGTAGATGGAAGGTTCTGTGTCACAACAAATGGGTTCGTACCTAAGGAACAAAAGTGACAGTTATAGGATGATGCAAAAATGCGCAATGGAATGGATACCTATCATATATGTTGGGTAGTGAAAATACCTGCCCGTGGTGATGAACGACCAACATAATGTTGAAATCCACAAGAATCCCTAGTGAAAACTACAAAACCCAACTCAATCCACCTTTGTATTAGTCCATTAGGTGAAACAATGGCTCAAAACTATAGAAAGTGGGTAAAAATTGTTTATAAATAGTAATAAAACCAAAAATTACTATACCATTTTGATTGTTTACCCAAGTAGTGAAAATTGGACCAAAATACCTCCAAGATTCAAACAGTGATTGTGGGAGCATCAGACAACGAAATCATAAACCGTCTGGATCAGGTAACTCTTCTTCCGTTCCTCTTCATTTCCAGTGGATTAAATTTTTAAATTAGTTTCCTAATTTTGAGTAATTTAGGGTGTAGATTATGAAATTCGGTGTACGCGGGATGTCTCCTATCGGGTTGCGTATATGATGGGTTATACATGCCTATGCAAACTACGAGGCATGTATAGCCAACCCTATACATGACTGTAAGTGAAGAAACTCACGTACAGGCACACAATCAATGATTTTTATGGATGCTTACTCAAATTTTGACTTGTCTTTGGCAGGATTGTTCTTGAATGGAGAGAAAGAGAGCATGAGGAGGTCGAAGCAGTGTGGATCAAGATCCCGATGCCCAAATGGCCTTGAAGAGATGTGGCTTATATAAATTTTGGGCAGTCAAAGGAATGAGGGCCCAGGTGAGGTTGCTCGAGATGCTTGTGGGTTACTGGGACCCTAAGAGTGAAAGCTTCAACCTTGATGGGCAACCATTGAGGATTGAAGTAGATGATATCTAATTTTTGACTGGATTTTCACGTCGAGGAGAGGTTGTAAACCTCAAATCACGGGGAGCAAGGAGAAGAATGAAAATAGAGGAGTACATCAACACCCACTGTGTAGCAAGGACTTTGAAGGTCAGGATTCAACTCCCTATCCGGGTGATAAAAAATCTCAGCCTGAATATTGTTGTCATTGTATTGACGAGGTTACAGGTTTGACCTAGTTGCACCAGGCATCGAGGCCTCTCATGTTCTATGTAGTATAGTGCTTGAGACCCATGGTATATGACTGGTTTACCTCACTACTGACAAATATGAAGAGCCATTTGGTAGAGTGAAAATAGGGGAGTAAGAGGAATTTTGGGTTTTCCTTTATCCTTTGTAGTTTCTTCTTCGAGCGGGTTCCAAGTTTGGGACCTAGAGTTGAGATTCTTCCTAGAGGACCTTGTGATCCATCCATGGCACAATGGACCAAGGTAATGAGGCTGTAGGGGGGAGTTAGGGTGCCCACACCCTATAACGAGGATTTCTTCTACTGGTGGTAGTGACAGGTCATTTCCCTAGATGACTATCCCTATGAAAGGATCAACTTCATATGGGATCCAGACATGCCACTCCCACTAGGGGCTGCCTATAGTGACATAGGTATGTTGAAATGTTTTTAAATATTTCAATTTTATTTTTATTTTTGTATAATGAATCAAAAATATTTTTGGATGGTGCTTAAGTATTAACTAGACACTTGTGTAATGCATACGTGGGTCCGCGACGGATGGAAGGGATTCATTGACATCGACAGAGGAACCGGGGAGATGAGGTGATGAGAGGAGAAGCTGAGATAGTCCTACAAAATGTGCAAGGCAACCTGTCTCATTTGACTTAGAGGACCATGGTTCAGGTAGAGGATCTTCCATAAGTCGTGCATCAACAGGTGGTTGGTGTGCCCAGAGCTTGGGTATGACTCTTTCGGCGTCTTGAAAATGTCGTAGTTTGTTACCATGACATACATCTGGCATCACAGGTGTAGATGTCATGGATATTGTAGTACCGACTGTATATGTATTGAGGGTATTAGCCCCAATTTTGTACTATAAACACCATATTTTTTGAAATATATATAAAATAGGGATCTTCGGATTTACTTATATTTTACAATGTGTACATTGATGAGATGGTTTTCTTTGCTTTAGTTATGTGACAAATGCCAATATAAAATGAAATTAGCATAAGCATCAGATACATGATTAGAACTCCTAGTAATATGATAATAAGTAATAAAATCAAATTGTCGTTCTAAAATACATACCCATAGGAATCGTTGGAGTAAAGTAGGATCACACACGTGGTAACGGTCATTCAACTGACATATTACTAACTGGGAATCCAGGTGAACCTCTAACGAGAGAATACCATGTGAGATAGCATCGTGAAAAATTTCTATAACACCGCTATATCTGGCCACATTATTCATGGTTGGCCCTAGGCATATGCTACCTGAAGACACCAGTATACTCTCGGGTGAGTAAACCACCCAAGTGACGGAAGACAAGTTCCATGTATGATGACTGGCTCCTTCCCTGAATCCTAGGTAGACCGAAGACTCTGTTGACATCTGCCAACCAAGTGAAAACTTGATAAGCAAGCTAAAGACTAAAAGAAAGGGGAAATATATATACACTAAATTACATTAGTATACAAATATTTCCGCCCAAGCTTGGGGCTCAAGCGTAATATATTTTCAAGTAGAGCCCATTCCTGGGCTTGGCCAACATATTCCCTTCATAATCTTCTAGCTCATAGGCTCCTTTTTCTAGAACACGTCGCACGATATAAGGACCGTGCCACATGGTTTTAAACTTTCGTGCCCCCGATGGTTCTTTGGCTTGATCATATAAGAGGACCAATTCACCCTCAGCGTACAACCGAGAACAGACAGACTTATCATACTAGACCTTGACACATCTTTTGTTCACCTCGATAGCCATAGAGGCATCTCGACACTGCTCGTCAAGACTCTCTAGGTGTACAAGGAGTCGCTCGAGATCGAAAGTGTCAGGTAGGAGCGCGACTGCCAACTTAAGAGAAGGGATTTTTCATTCAATAGGTAAAATCGACTCCACATTGTGTACTAATTGTAAAGAGGAAAATCTGGTGGCAGTCTTGACCGAGTTTCAGTATGTGCCAATCGGACTTACTTTGGCAGACAGTTTTTTGCAAAATGGTCTTGAGAGACTTGTTGACGACCTCTACTTGTCCATTGTCCTGGGGGTAATAAGGAGAAGAATGACCATGTATAAACCCCATATTAGATGCTAGCTATTACATCATTTCGTTCTGAAAGTGACTACCATGATCAATGACAATCTCTCTCGGGATACCAAACTAGGCGATATTTTGATTGAATATGAAGAAGGTGATAGTATTCCCATCAGATTTAACTGTAGGCATGGCCTCAGCCCACTTATTAAAGTAGTCGATGACCATGATAATGTGTTGATTCCCCCCAATTGAAGTTGGGTTTCAATCCATGATGTCTACCCCCCACTTGGTGAAGGGGCCAATAGTAATGACTGTGTGAAGAGAGGCTGGATGCGAGCACATTTTCCAAGTGAACAACTAGCAGGGGTGACACTTCTTAATCGCTTCAATACAATCTTTAAAGATAGTAGGCCAAAAATAACTGGCTCACGAATGTTTTTGGGTTGTTGCAAGCCTGGATAGATGACCACCACAAGCCCCATTGTGGAAATCGTTTAGGATTGACTCGGCTTCTCTGTGAGTTAAAGAATGACACAAGATATTATCTATTCCTCGGTGATACAAAGTGTCACCGACGATAGTATAATTCTTAGCTTGGTACCTTACATGCCGTTGGTCATATAGTAAGAGATGGTGAGGGAAATTCAAAGTTTGAAGATAGAGAACAATTTCTCCATACCAGGGGTCAGACAACGAGACAAGAAAAATGTGTTCATCCTCAAAAAAATCAACATGGATAACATCCTCATCTAATCATGGAAAGTCAGATATTAATTCCACGAAGACTAGTGATTTCTTGGATTTCGCAGAAGCGAAATCGATATCAAACTCTTGTAAAATGACGATCCATTTATTATATTTTCCACCTATGATATGCCTGGTAAGTACGTATTGAAATGGATTGACATCGACAACCACAATAGTCTTGCAAAGTAATATATAATCACACAAACGCTGGACTGCGTGAATGACAACCAAAGCTATCTTTTCAATGTGAGAATAATTAAGTTCAAGACCAACTAAGTTTCGACTAAGATAGTAGATGACGTGCCTGCAGAGCTCATCATCCTCCTGAACCAGAACCATACCATTCGCCTCTTCAGACGCGGCAATATAAAGAAAGTAATCCCTACTATAGCTAGGAGACTTCAACAGAGGCACCGATACCAAGGATTTATTCAAAGCATCAAAGGACTCATAGGCTCACTCATTCTGGATAAAAGGGGTGTCCTTCAAAAGATGCATGAAACCCTTAGTGATATTGGCATAATTTACTATAAATTGACGGAGAAAGTTAGCTTTCCCCCGTAAACCTTGAAGTTGTCTAATAGTGTGCGGGGGAGGCAATCGATGTATTTCCTCAACCTTTAACGAATCTACCATGATCTCGGTCTTAGAAACTAGAAAACCCCAAAAACGACTAGACCTAATGCAGAAGATGCAGTTGTGAGGGTTCAACCGGATTCTATAGTAATGACATATTTCAAAAACAAGCCGAAGGTGCGTTGCGTGATCCACTCTCTTACGAGAGTGAGCAGCAATATCATCAAGGTAAGCTTTGACTATGGGCTTAATATTGTGAAAAGTGAAATTCATGGCACATTGAAAGGTTGCTCCGATGTTTTTAAGGCCGAAAGGCATTTTCTAGTATGAGAAAGTACCCCAAGGACCAATAGATGTCGTCTTGTGTTGATCCTCAGGTTTAATTTGAATTTGGTTATACCCTGAAAATCCGTCCATAAAATAAAATACTTTGCTTCCTGCACACTCGTCGAGAATCTGATGAATTAAAGGTGTGAGGAAGTTATCTTTAGGACAAGCCTTGTTTAGGTCACGAAAGTCCATACATACACAGATGGTTCCTTGATTCTTATTCAGAGGAACGGGATTGGATACCCATTCAATCAAGGGAACCGGATAGATGAAGCCAACATTAAGTAGCTTCTCCACCTCTGCCTTAATAGCAAGGGCCTTCTGGGGATTGACAGCTCTAAGAAATTTTCAAACAGGTTTAGCATTCAGATAAGTTCTAATCTCATGCTCGACAATACGAGGGTCGATTCCTGGCATCTCTTCATATGACCAAGCAAATACATATTGGAATTCCTTGACTAGTTCGGTGTAGATCAAGATTTATTCTGGCGAACAATCTGCACTGATGTGTACATTTTCAATCTTTCCAGGGCTATGAGAGATATCGATCGTGACGGTAGGAGAAATACTCGCCATATTTCCTTCAGCATAAATGTCGTGTGTATCAAGTGTAACTATGACGTGATCGACTATCTCACTCAAAGTAGATCGAAAATCATCTTGTTTGATTCTTTCAAGATCCCAGAGAAAATAAGAGCGGTGATGCATATCATCCTAAGGTTTGTCTGAACCATTCATGGATTCGATTATAGCCTCGTCTGAAGGCAAAGTCACATCGAGGAAATCATGCGAACAAGAAAATGAAGTGGCCCACACGGGCGTGAGAACGGGATCCTCCTTGTCCATCGGTGAGGTAACAGGATTGGGATCGACAGAAGAGTCAAGAACAACTTGATACGCAATATCCATTGTCAATAGTGGCATGGCCATTCCAGCATGAAATTGACTTTCACAAGATGAAGCCAGGGAAGGTAGGGTCCACGGATAACTAAAATAGGAAGTGCAGAAAGGAATGGACCTCCCTGTCGAGATGGTCCTACTGGACATAGCATAAATGTGATGACTCGGTCTCATGAAGTCGAAAGTACCCATAAGGGAAGAATATATTCTGACACCAATATTCTCAGTTGTCAGCTGAGAATTGTCAATCACAGGGATCGACGATCCAATATATGCATTAGGACTAGAGTACACAAAGGATAATTGGTTGATTGTCACGATCTTCCCTTCATGAGGAAAAAAAAGAGTACGGAAGATGGAAGATACGAAGGTGACCATAGAATAGGTCCAATTGCATCCTAGTAAAAATTTATAATCAAGAGGCACATCAACTACCTCAACCTCCACCTCTATCGTCTTCCCACCTAACTGGACCGGAAAAGAAAGAAGAATACTGTGAGGGCGGAAGGAATGACCGTCAAAAGTAGTCAACATGTTCGATGACTTAAAAAGATTTGGAGAATCGAGAGCTTTCCAATAGATCAGGGACATCACACATGTAGCAACGCCTTCATCAATAACCACATGTTTGATGGTATACTTTGAGTACTCCACGTGGATTTGGAATGCCACATGGTAAGGCAAGTGAGGCTTCACATCTATGATGTGAAACTTGATAACTTTTGAGCCACTGGGTTCTAGAGCTTCTAAAGAATATAGTAAGGAATTCTTCTATGAGGGACACGTCTGGAGTACCTCCAAAACTGACATTGCATAAGGGGTTTGACCTAGGTCCTCAATAATAGAGTAGTTTTGGGTGGTTCTAGCATTTGTATTGTGGGTAGAGTGCTTGATTACTCCTTTCGGAATACGAGGCCTTGGCTTTGGTTTTTCAATATGTAAATTCATCTCCGGAGGAGGAGGAGGAGATTCTAGACCAGGAATAGCTTGTGAATAGCTATAATCTCAATATCAAGTGGCTACATTAACTTTCACATCGACCATATTACATAAATGGTCACCATCTTGAAATGATAGGTTTTGACTCCCACCCGCCACATTTCCAGTGTTTGAGGAGCTCGAGGCCATGTGATGATTATGTGGGAAAGGATTCGTCAGCACGACGAGCGGTAGAGATAATAGCCTCGCAGCTTCCACAAGTTTGGGGCATAATTGGGTAAGGTGACCATCTGTACAAAACTTACAGGGAAACTTCACCTTACGTCTCTCTTGTTTTCCCTCTCCAACATTATTATTCGTCTTCTCATTATTACCATTTTCTTTGGGTTTATTGTTATTTTTCCCACTCTTATGATTATTATGTCCTGTATTCTTATTCCCTCCTCGTTGTTTCTTACCATTTGGGTTTGCTGATGATTGCACAGAGTGTACATCCGTCGAATGAGTGGTGTTGGATGACATAGACGAAGTTGTCCCTCCTACAGAATGGTTTAGAGACAACTCTTTCAAATGGCTTGTCACCGAGTCTACAGATTTTACATTGGCAGTACCTAAAATGCCATCGGCATGAGGTCCAAAAGAATGTGGTATAACATTCCAGACTGAGCGTATATCATATCTAGCTATTGGGCTTTAAAAATCGCTTGTTCCTCAGTGGTAGCCTCGATAGTAGAAACATCCTTTGAGATAGGAGGGTGCAAATACTTAAGGAACCATTATAAAAGAAAGGTTGGGGGTATGGGATTCTTAGTCAACCTCTTCCATCTATGCCACTCCTGGATATGATCCGAGATATGAGTGGTTGTGTCCTGGCATAAATTCAACAAAAGTTATAGGCCAACATCATAACGAATCGAAAATTGGAAGTGGTTAAGGAAGACCAATACCATATGACTAAAGGTCCAATATGCTCCACTAGGTAGCTCGATATACCATTTCGTAGCGACCCCAATGAGGGTGTGTTGAAATAATTTTAATCGAATAGAATCGTCATTAAGGGAATTCGAGGAGCACCATAGGTGAAAGGTAGTAACGTGATCACCATGATTATCTCCATTCTTACCTTTGAATTTCATAATGTCTGAAGGAATCTTGGTGAGGACGGGGGGCCATGTAGGATCATGAATCACAGGGTCGTTCATCAAGCTAGACAAGTCTGGCAAATTAAGCTTGGTCAGAAAAGGGAGACAGGTTTGCAACAATTGGCCCTAAGATCCCGGGAAAGATTGTGCTTGAGGAACTGCAACCCATCCAGGGTTTTGGTAAGCACCATGTCCCTATCTGGGATTATAAGGCCCTCCTCCAGGCTGATTCATAAAATGTTGGTTGGACATCATTCCAGTAGGAATGTTCTGTTGGGGGTTATAAAAATTTCCCCTAGCCGGATTGGATCCGAGTTGGGGGTTCCCAAAGTGTGAAACTGACCTCCTTCGGGTGTGAATCCAGAGGATAGAGGTGGATTCATCATGCCAAACGTATTGGTCTAAATCAACACCGAGGAGGTAGGGGTGTAAGACGGAAATTAAGTAGAGGCTTGTCCTCTAGGTTGGTTGTTCCACCCAGAAGCAAGAGGATTAGACCTGGGGTTGAAAGAAGGAGTGCCTCCCATATTAGGAGTTGTTTGAGGGATTTGAGAACCACCAAATGAAAATGGAGTATAAGGAGGTGTAGTGCCCCCAATCCCAATGCTATCATTAGGGCCAGCAGCTGGGATGGCGTTCGAAAACTGCGAAGTAAAGTTCAAGATACCATAGGAAAAAGGACTAGAAGCCATAGGGATGGACTGAACATTATAGCCTGGTGAGTGACCAAGAGACCCAAAAGGGTTCAAGGTGGCAGCATGAGCATTCACTATAGCCCAAGCCATAGTAATGATAGGTGCCTCCAGCACTACAACCATTGTGGTTGCAGGAGTCGAAGGGGTGCCATTAACTATAGTGTGTGTGGGAGTCAAAGGGCTCCCAGTGTTCTGAAGACTAGGTTCAGTACTCATCCTTCTAGAATCACAAGTCTGAATGGTGGAGGTGTGTGTACCACACCTAATAACTCTATGCCTTTTAGAAGGAAAAGACTAAAAATCCGGTGGTAACTGTAACAAGTGACGGGACCGGTGGGGAGGTTGGTCCAAATCCATGATGACTTAAGAATATAAAGACGAAAAATCAATCCTAAGGCCAACTAGTAATCAAAGAGCACACCAAAAGTCAAACGACCAATATGCATACAAACGGGGTAAAGTGGCTGAGAGTGGCCTCCCTTCCTAAAGAAGGTATGTCCTGCCCAAGAGGGGCCTGAGACTCCCTGTTAAATATCAAAGGTAACATAATCAGTTATAAGGTCCCTCGTGGGCTTAAAAACTAGTCGGTCAGATCCCCCCGGAGAGGTAATCCTCCATAAAGGTTGTGTATTGTTCGACCCTTATCTGACCTAGGGTACCTGTAGAATAACCCCTGCAAGTAACTTATGTGGCACCTAAGTCAAGAAACTAATAAACCAATGTATAACTGATGCATAGGTGAGTAGTCGTAAGTCAGGTCCAGCATATGGGCATGGTAGAAAAGCCTGAAACCTTGAAAGCACCGTCTCTCATGGAGGTAAAGGCACTAGCAAGATCCCCAGATACGAATAGATCCCCATAAATATCTCCGATGCTAAGAAGGTATCGGGGGGATATCCCTTCAACCAACCTCGCGTAACCTCATAATTAACTTCGATGTGAGCGGAGCCTCTTGATATTACCAATTATACAATGGATTTCTCCACTCCCTTTCTCAGACACATATGTTGATTTAATTTCCTTAGAGAAGTTTACTCACAAAATCCTATTCCAAGGCACTAAATCCTAAGCTAGTTTGTGCACCCTAGAAAATAAAATTGTGACTAATCAATTTTAAATTATAGCGTTAATTTTAGTGTTCGTGATTACTCAAAAATGTATGGTAGTGAAACTCATGATGTTATGACTCTACAAGAAAAGAAAATATGAAAATAATGCAAAGTCCTAACTTTAACTTTTAATGAATGATACGCTTCTAAAAACCAATGCAGTTTTCAATTTCAACTTTGCAATTCTGAAGTAAGCTAATGACAAGGACTCAAAAAACCAAAATGCCAAGCAATGCAAAATGCCTATTTTTTTTGTATTTTCAATATAATAAAAATCAAAATGCATGGACTGAAAAGAAACTTGATATATAACTCTACTGTGTATAGAAAGAGATAACTCAAGAAGGATACCAAGCGAAAAAACACCCAACCCAATGTACAAGGACAATCAAAATGAAAAGATGATGAGAAAGACTTCGCCCAAAAATTCAACCAAAGATAGGTTTCCTGTCATCCCACAAGCACTTAACAAGTAATACAGAGACCTAAGAAGACTAAAAAAACATCAAATCCCACCCATCAACCACCAAACCCAACAAACAAGCAAGGAAAGCTGATGTACGTGACTGTTTAGGCAAACATAGTGTATATACACAACTTGTAGAGGGATAGCCTGCATATGTACGCGACTGTCAAGACAAAAATCACGTATATGTTTCAAAAAACAAAGTCAGGAAAGGGAGAAGGCTGAAAATGCAGACCCAGAGTGAACAGAGGCTATCAAGCAATGATATGAAAAGAAACACAATAGGAACGAGAGAAATCTAAGGAGAAAAGTACTCCGAACCCTAAGAAAGAGGATTCAATCCCCAGTATGGTTGTCAATTATGTTACGAGGAAAATCTCTCTATGGATAGGTGTTGGCAGGAAAAATTAACTGTCCATCAACTAGAAGAACGAGTCTAGTCTGGGGTTGTCTAAATAACCCAAGCCATTTGGTATAACTCGTTCCGACGGTTTTAATGGCTCCGTTAGCCAATCTAAAAGTCCTAAACGAAACAAATAAAAGAAATGAAATAACTAACTAATTACTAATCACTATATATATGTACATATGTATAATGTAACTTTTGTAGATATATTTAAGCAAAATATATACAAATCTTACTTATGTACATGATTTACAAACTGCAAGTTTTAATCGAAACTTACGAAAATCAATGTGAAAAATGATTGCTTCT
>JASDQU010336811.1:0-10468 GCA_032191745.1 Picea mariana | reverse complement strand
GATACTTTTAAGAAATGGAAAGCTTTGGTTGAGAATGAGACAAGAAAAAAGTTGAAGAGTCTCAGATCAGATAATGGAGGTGAATATTGTAGCAAGGAGTTTGATGATTACTATTCTTACCATGGGATTTGTAGAGATAAGACAGTTTCGAGAACACCACAAGAAAATGGTGTGTGAGAAAGGATGAACAGGACAATCATGGAGCATGCAAGGAGTATGAGATTCCATGCTAGTTTTCCTTTACAGTTATGGGTAGATGTTGTAGATATTGTTGTTTACTTAATAAACAGAGGACCTTAAAGCTCTTTTCATGGTAGAATTCCATAGGAGGAATGGACAAGAAAAAAGGTCAACTATTCTTTTTTGAAAACTTTCGGTTGTGAAGCATTTGTCCATATTGATAAAGAAAATAGAACAAAGCTTGAGGCAAAATCCAATAAGTGTACCTTTATTGGATATGGCATTAATGATTTTGTTTATCTCTTATGGGGTTATGAAAATAACAAAATCATTAGGAGTAGATATTTCATATTCAATGAGAAGGTCATCTACAAAGATTAGTATGGCCTGAAGGGAAGGAGAATTTGGTATGCAGGTTGAAGAAGAGCTTGTATGGCCTAAAGAAAGCTCCAAGGCAGTGGTATTTGAAGTTTGACAGGTTTATGATAGAACAGGGTTATAGTAGATGTCATTTTGATCACTATGTTTATCTTAAAAATCTAGAAAATGGAAGCTTTATTATCTTGCTATTGTATGTAGATGGCATGCTTGTTGTAGTGTCTAATATGTAGGATATAAATGTGCTCAGGAAGAAATTATCCAATTCATTTGCGATGAAGGATTTGGGTGATACAAAGAAAATCCTTGGCATGAGAATAAAAAGAGACAGAAAAAATCGCAAATTGACATTGTCTCGGGGTGAGTACATAGAGAAGGTGTTGGAGAGGTTTAGAATGCAGAATGAAAAACCAGCTAGTACACCTTTTGCCATCCATTTCAAATTAACTAAGGAAATGTGTCCCAAGACACAGGAGAAGATAGAATACATGTTCAGGGTCCCTTATTCATCAGCAGTTGGCAGCTTGATGTATGGAATGGTTTGCACAAGACCAGATATTGCACATGCAATGGGAGTTGTGAGAAGGTATATGAACAATCGAGGTAAAGAACATTGGGAGATAGTAAAGTGGATTCTCAAGTATTTGAGAGGTACTACTACTCATGCATTATGTTTTGGAGGTTCAGACACTTTTCTACAAGGATATGTTGATTTAGATATGGAAGGTGATAAAGATAGTAGGAGGAGCACCACAGGGTATGTTTTTACTATAGGTGGAACAGTTGTAAGTTGGATTTCGAAACTACAAAAGGTTGTTGCACTTTCAAAAACAGAGGCAGAGTATGTTGCTGCTACAAAGACTAGTAAAGAGATGATTTGGTTACAGAGGTTTATTGAGGAATTGGGAAAGAAGTAGGAGAAGAACAGGTTGTACTGTGATAGTCAGAGTGCCATTCACCTTGCAAAGAAATCAACCATCCATTCGAAGAGTAAGCATATACAGTTGAGGTACCACTTCATATGATCTTCCTTGGAAGATGGACATTTGAAGTTGGAAAAGATACACACTAGAAAAAATCCTACAGACATGTTAACAAAGGGAGTAACCAGGGAGAAACTGAGTTCCTTCTCTGTTTTAGTTGGTCTTCAAGAATGAAGATGAAGATGAGAAATTTTCTAGGTCCAAGAAGGTTCAGATTCCAGCATATACAATAGTTGTGGATTTGTTGAGATCAGTCTCCATGTGGGAGATTGTTGGTTGTGGATCCTAATTATATTCCTAATTCAGAGGTCCTTGCTTTCACCCGTGTTTATACCCCATGAAGTATTTACACCCCAGAAGTATGTACACTCTTCCACGTGAGGGAGTGCAGAGGGGGGGTACCCCCTCTATGGGGTCCGTGGGGGCTATCCCCCGGCTGGGGGCTCTGGGGGCAAGTGGGCCCCCAGCGGGGGTTCAGGGGCGAAGCCCCTGAAGGAAAAATTGCCTTGTAAATGTATATTGTAATTTCATTGTAAATCTAGACCATTCATTATAAGGTCGCATATCTAACGGTAGAGATTATGTTAGTGTTTTTTTCCCTAGAAGGCAACCCTCATTTATGAGGGAAATGTATTGCGGCTATGGTTGATGGTGAATATTGTATTCTGAGATAGGATACTGTGAGAGAAAGAAGAGGAAGTTACAACGGGTTTCTTGTGGGTTGTATCCCTTCATATGCTGGATAATAATAAAGGAAGGACCTGGCAATTTCTCTGGTGGGCGTAGCCCACACTGGGTGAACCACGTAAATCTGTGTCTCTATTGTATTGTGTATCTTCTGTGTTTTTTTTCCGCATTTGTTTTATTTTATTGCTCTGGTGTCCTATTTTTATAACAGGATCCTGATGTACAGTCGTCGCATTAGCGTTAAAAGACCTATGGATCTCAACGCCCTTCTTTTCTGTGCGAGGATGATGAGTGAAGGACGAACCTGTTAGCCATCTACCCTTGATGTTTTCCTTGGATGAAGGTTCGACTTTCTCCTTGATGCATTTAAATAACCTTGAAATTTTTATTGATGGCAAAGTTTCTTTAATTCTGTGTTTTATAATCGTCGGATAAGTTTCTCTCTAAATTTTTATATATTGTTGGGTGAACCAACACTGTGTTGCATTAACTCCCTCACCACTTAACGTTGTGTTTTTTTATTGATGGCCCTTTTTTTTCTGTGAATTTATCTCTGCCCATTAGTTTTTGATGAATTTTAATCTTGAGATTTTGCCCAATCGATTGATTGCCTACAAATTATTCTAGTCTGTGTTTTCCTGGGGTGTTGGGTTGGAGATATTACCTTGGAATCTGCAAATGTTTGATGGCTAACTTAACCTGTGGAATGCATTTCCAAGGTGTTTGTTCCCACTCTTGGGAATGCATTTTTGGTTAAATTGCAACTCCAGAAAGGCGGTTTCACCTTGTGTGTTCATCCCTTTTAATGGCGACCTCACGTAGCTTATTCATCTCTTTCGTTGGCGATTTATCTTTTCATAATCATCAAGCTGTTAATGTCCATTTCACTATGTGTGTTCCTTACTCCTTAATGGTGATTTCACCCTGCGTGTTCATTCCTTTAGAATGGTGATTTAGCTCTGCTTTCCTATCACGTTTAGTGGCAGTTCTATTCTGCACTTGTCTAGGCAGTTTCTTGTAGATGGTAGTGTTTCCCTTTCCTCCTGAGTAGTGGTGGATGTTCATGTTTTAGACTGCGTCACAGGTTCCAGACGGACCTGATTTGCAAGCTGTGCTAAATGAATTTTAATCCTGTATATGTTAGCGCCAACCTTCCTCGTTAGGCAATGAATCCATCCTATAATCGAGCATGAGTTGAATCTTAATTCACACCTAGATTTCAGGTTGGGGTAACTGCATTGAATCCCGATTTTATACAGTGTTTTTCCCCTCTTTTAAGGATTATTCTTCTATCTCTAAATAGAGTTAATAATTACTGCGTGGGACAATGAAATTGTGATTCAATTGCCTAAACTTTTACAATTTTCTATCTCTGTTTGCTTTCTTAATGCGGTGTAAATCTCAAAATCTAACATTTCCTCCTTGTATTAAGAGCTTAATGCTCACACTCAGATTCTAACTTCTCCTGGCCTTATACTCAGAGCCTTCGTGTTCATGCTCGGCATTTAATGACAGATTCATATCTTTTATTAATGCATGATTATATATTGTAGAGAGGGTGCTAAGTAAGGTGTTTAAATAATTACGTTATATCAATTTGGATTACTATTACATTAAGACTTAGATATTTTAGAGAGTGGGTTAGAGGTTGTGATAAAAATTGTTACCCTCCTTATTATAATCCATTTTCACCTTCCATCATGTTGTTTTATTTATGATTGTTGACCTAGATGTTGCGCTCTAAGGGATTTAGGCTTACTTGGGTGTTATCCTTAAAATAAGGAAAAGTGTTATAGAGTTTCCTTTAGATTTATCATTTGGAAAATTACAAGTTTTTATGTAAAATTTGATATCATTAATTATAACTTGTTATTGAGAAGAGGGGAAGGTTCAAGATCTTTTAGATGTAGATAAAATAATAATTGAAAAGGATTGTGGCTAGATTTACCTTTTTAGAAAATAATATCTTATTAAATTAATATAAGAAAGGAGAATGGTAACTTCTTAATGACTTTGAGGTATTAAGTTATTGCTTTATTATGGTTTTTCTAGTGGGTCCATAATGCTAAGTACCAATGTAAAGAATAATGAATTGATTTTGCACATGAACATAGGAATTACCTTATTCTATATAGTGAGTGAAAAATACTTTAAGATTGTTAATATGATTATTCAAGTAAATAGCTAGTTGGATGGAGAGGTGGATTATTATAGAATTGTCCATTTAGGTGGTAATTAAATTAAAATTTGTAAGGAGAATAAAGACTAGATTTCAAACTTTAGACTTTTTCATTTAGATATGTAATTGTTGTTAGTTGGATTTATAGATATCGCCTAACTCGAACTCAGGCTCACTAAAATTTGAGTTGTAATTCATGTCAAGTTCGATTGGTAACTCCCTGACTAATGGAATTTAGACTGGTTAATTGATCTGCAATTAATGCCAAACTAAATCATAGATATTGACCTTTTAGCCTTGAGTAATGGTTGGTTGTGGACAAAGTCAATTTTATCTTGCGTTTCCTATTGAGGGTGCGATTGTTCATTTTAATTAATGTCCATACTTGGTTGTAAACATTTAATGTGCTTGGTCTGCTTGTGTCGGGTGGGATGTAGACACCTCCTTCTTCCTCAGAACAGTCACCATCCTTGAGACCTTAAATGGTCAAAATCGATGGGAACCTGGGCTTGAGCGTTGCTTATGTGTCTTGGAGGTCCTAACCATTGCAGGGTGGGATAGGAGGGTAGTCATTCTTATTATTTATTGGTTGAGTGTCATACATTGCTTCCAGATGCTTGATGTGATTTTATGTTGGGTCATTATGTTGTTGTTGTGTGAGTTGCGGGAATTGTGTTCATCGTCGTGTTGCGTTGTTGAGTATAATTTCATTATTACCTTCCTACACATACACACACAAAAAAAAAAATTAAGGGTGCTTTTACCGGTTGTACATCGTAGGAGTTGTACTGGATGGGGATGTTACAGTAATGTTAATGTATTTTTGTACGTATCATACTTTGTTGTTTTCCCAGATTCATCCCATGTTGTTGTGTCTTTTATGTATTTTTCATTTCAGTTTGGATGACTCACATTTTAAGTTTTGGGTTTCCTTTAGTTCTTTCCTTCTTGTACATATTATATTCATCTTCAAATTTGAATGTTGGTGTTCCCTTAGAAGATTTGAACCCTTCATTTGACTTGAGGATTAAAATTTGTGTTTGAGAGATGAGAAAGGGCAAGTTTGGTCATAGATTAAAGACATTGTGACAAGTCATGGAATACATGGGATGATATATCTTAAAAAAAAAATCATGAAGTTCTTAGCCATGGATAATGATTAGTATTTGTGGTGGAGTGCATGTTCCTATTAAGCATACCACAATAATCCATATGTAGAGAAAAGTGTCTATTTTTTTTTTCTCTGAGCTCTATACACCTCATATTTATAAGATGACTACTACTATGAAAGTTTTTGGGGAGACCTGTGGGTTGAACTTGAATGCCTAACATTTCCTTAGAAAATCAAAACAACTTTCGTATCACCCCTTTTTATTTTACACCCATTTACACATTCAATACTTATATACAAATCTAAAAGGGTGAGAAGAATTTGAAATAAAAAGGATGTTGAAAGAACTATTAATAGTGTGGGAAGTACAAGTAAACCCGTTGGGGCTATGGACGTTCACTGGTAGAGGGGCCATGCTTATATGGTATCGAGGAACATTTTTCAGGGGTATGGATGCTCACTGGAAGTGAAGAAACTACCAGAAAAGAGAGATGATGATGACAATTATGTAGATGTCTTCTAATTGTAAAAAGTGAAAACCCATGGTTAAACCAAATCTAATAAAAACCAATTAAATAAATTACCTCACTAATTGGCTCTTTGAAAAGGGTATGTTAGATGGAAAGAACTTGAAATATTGGATTATATATTTTAGAAATTTGGCATCATTGTGGTACACATAACCTTTGGAAAATGTCTTTCAACTTATGACCTAGAATTGTTTTCACAGAGATAACTTGTTCTTCCAATGTGTCACCATTTGTTGTGGCCACAACATTCCCCTCTTCTTATTTGTTTTTGATAACTAAAAGGAAAGGGGAGGGGGGATACCATTTTTTTATTTATCTGTAATGCCTAATTTATTGCTACTATGAGCTTACTATATTATACCTTTAAGGGGGTGATGTTTTTTGGATCTTTAATGACTACTTATCTTTGAGGAGGATTTTCATCGCTGAAGTTCTCTTTGTTTATTGTACATTATTTTTTATTCTTCAATAAGTCTTTGTTTTCAATTCTCCTTTTATCCTTTGATGTTCTCCTTGTAAATATTTAATTGGAACTCTTTTAACCATTGATAATGTTTATTGACTCTTATGAGATTATGTTTGATTGATATTTAATCTCTCCTTTTCTATGACGACTTCATGCTTTTTCTTGTACCTTAGTTTGAAGTGGTGTTATTGAATTCATAAAGACACCAATTTTCTCAAAGAAGATCAAAGATATCAATACATGGTATGGTTAATAAAACATGATTGAAGGGTAGTCTTATAGTGTAATCATGATATTAAGGAATCCAAAGGTCAATTTTGAGTATCCTATGATGACCTCTATAATGCGTCAATGCTCCTCATCTAGAAAACATAGGTAGCATTTCATTGAGGCTCTTAGGATCATCTATGATACTAATTCGAATTTTGGATTTAATCTTTTATCATCAAGGAATTCTTATTGATGTCACGAGCAAGTGGTGTAAATAGTTTAACTTTTTATTTTATAAAAAATTCCCACTATAGTCTAATCATCTTCTTGTACATGACCTCTCATTTTGTGAGAAATTTTAGAAATTGTCCTCTCAATGGGTTAAATATTTGAATGTGTAGTGGACCCATATGAATGTGAAATTCAATGTTATGTTTTATGACTTGAAGAGAATTTGATTGTAAGGATGTGACATTTCCTTGTGCATTGTATTGTACTATCATCTCACTACATCATCGACAATTGAATGGTTGTAATATTGTTTCTTTTCATATTCTAATTTTTTCCCTCATATTCATGCTCAATCCCTCACATGTTAGTCAAATTACTCAGTTTAAAATTCATAACTAGAATTACGAGATATTTAATCTTTTCCAAGATTTTAAGATTAGATACGTGCATCTTTCATGACATTTATTTACAATAGAATATTATTCATAAAAGGCCCAGATCATAGATGATGGATTCTAAGGAATTCCTTCTTTTAATTTCCTTATCTTTGAACAAGCCTCACTCTTTTTTGTAGGTGTTTTAGTAAAATGGCAAGGGGAAAGAATATAAATTTTATAACATAATAGAAAGTATCTTCTTCCTTGTATAGTAAAATTTATTATTTTTATAGTTGTAGTAACAAGGTTGCATAGTCGTTTTCTTTAGAAAACACTTATGTTGTTTGAAGTTTTAGAAAGGTCTTATTGATTACCCATAGTTAGAGCCTTTTTTTCATCGATGTTTTGAATCCTCAATCTGAATTCATCTTCAAGACCAATCATCAAAAGTAAAAGTTTTGAGGCATCAGTATAAATATAAGATGCAGTGCATTTTAGAGATAATATTATCAAATAGATTTGAAAATATAAAAGGAAGAATCCCTAGGAGAACTATGCAGAAAACCTAAACTGAAACCCTACGAAAATATGTCATAATATATATTACAATGATTTAATATATTAGAAATATCTGATATATAGATTATTTATAATATTAAATAACATATTATTAAATAGTAATTTAAGTATTAATATGATTAAATAGTAATGTATATAAAATATTAAACTAATCTTATAAGATATTTAAGTGTTAAGTAATGTAGGTAATAACTATTTAATAGTATTATAGAAACCTTCAATATTAGATTATTAAATAATAGTTTGAGTGTTAATTACTCAATAGTGATTTATAGAGTGTCTTAGTTAGCAATGTAATGTAAGTAATATAATAATACTATTAATGCATTAGGTTTATTAGGTACATATTATATATTATACTAAATCCCTAAGTATAAATAAAAATATAATTAATACATATAGTATTAAGTAGTAAAGTAGGTAATGAGTATAGTATATTAAAACCTTAGGTCATAGTATATAGGAATGTAATTACTAGATACTAAATGAGGTAAAGGAGTATATTATCATATATATATAGTAATACAAGATGAGCCTAATGTATTCTATAAAATAGGGTTTAATATGAAAAATAAAGATTATTAATGTCCTTGGTCTTTATAAGTTGAATATTAGAGGAGTAATGTATTAAATAGAGAACCTAAGTAGTTGTTTAAACTTGGTTATTTATAATATTTAGTAAAATGTGAATGGACCAATTAATAATGTTATTAGCGAAAAAAAAACAAAGGGATTCCTAATTCAAAGAAAAAATACAAAAAGAATTGGAGAAATGAGATCTAGGGAAGAGGAAAGCGTTAAACCTGATTTGTACAAACCTCATCTTCTAGGACCCCTTAGTTGGTTTATCAAGGGGAGACAATTGTTGCTTACCTCTAGTACACCATATATGTTCATATTGTTTGTATTCTTGATTATTTCAAGGGCCTCTCTGAAGCGTCTTTTGTAGTAGTCTTCTTTGTCTAAGACTTTTGTGTCTTCAAGGCACACATGATGCTTGGTTTTGAGAGAATGTCATGCCAAGGAGGATGTGCAAATGCACTAATTGTTTTATTTTTTCTTCATGTTCCTTAATCCTTACTTGTTATGATCATCTAGTTTCTCCAATGTAGCATTTTCCATAAGAATAAGAGACCTTATAGATGTATTTCCCTTTATGTTGGTTAGTAGGATATTTTATGCACTTCATTATTTTTCTGAAAGTTATTAGGGGTTTGAATGAAGTCATGATTTCCTTTCTTTTCAAGATGTTATCAATATTATCTGCAACAACACAGATGTAGGAAAAGTATGCCTTCATGTTGGGGATTGGATTCAGGAATGATTTTAAGGATGAAAATTTATTTTAAAATGTAGAAACCTTCATATGTCAACTATAAATGTTTGGCTATATTTTTGTAAAAATGTTCCAATTTCTAATTATTTTATATAGTTTTTATAAAAATTGGCGATTTTTAAGGTAAAATAATTTTATCCTCTAGAATTTGGGCGAATCATTTTTAAAATAGCGAACCTTGTTTTTGGAAAAACCATGGAAAATTAGCCCATGAGCGAAATTTAGCCCCTAAAATCATCCCTGAAATTTGGATTGTTTTGATGTCAAGTCCTTACAAGTAGAATCATTGGAAATGTCCTCAGCACTTTTCGACAATCAAATCAAAAATTCATCTGAGAGCGTAAAATATATATCCTTCACCATCAAGGAAAATGGGTATAATAATATTGATTGGTCTCGGCTACTAGAAAAAGTGAAAAACGGACTTCATTCATGTTGTAATAGGTGGCTCTCAATATCCACAAGATTAGTCCTTCTCAATTCTGTCATTGAAGAAATTCTGGTCTATTGCACTTCATTAGCATGGGTCCCAGAAGGAGTTTTGAAAAATCTAAACCAAATGTCTCTTTGTTTCCTATGGGATGGAGAGCATGATTCTATACCATTGGTTATAGCATAAAAAAATCACCTCAAAACCAAAGGAAAATGGAATATGGGGCCTCAAAGACATCACAATATTTTCTAGAGACTTGGCAGTAAAAAATATCAAGAGTCCGGTGGAGAGAATATGGCTATGGAACAAAATCATCAAGGAAAAATAATTCCCTTCTATTTATCTCATGGACTAGATTCATTCCACAAATAAATCCTTCCAGAAAGGCACTATTATCTAGAAATCCCTCATAAATTCATTCTTTGTCATTAGTTATTGTCTCATATGGAGAGTTGGAAATGGATCTAAAATTTTAATTAGGAAGGATTCTTGGATAGGCTTCTCTAACAAACACATGTTTCTAGAGGCCCTCGTCTATTTCCTCAATCAAAGGAGCTATTTTTATTTAAATCAAGTTGTCCATAGAGACTATATCACTAGAATTACGAGATGTCTATATGAAGAGGAATTGATCTTGGAGAATCAAATGATCACTTCTTGGACTGAATATACCCACACCTTAAACAACTCTCTCGATTGTCTCTTTGACAAGGAAGACCAATTAATATAGTCCTTCAGTTATGGAGGGAAATATTCCCCCAAACTTGGGTACATTTCCCAGTTTCAAG
>JASDQU010336810.1:0-12600 GCA_032191745.1 Picea mariana | reverse complement strand
TCAAAATATTGATCACACTACCAACCTCCCTAACCTCTTAACTCAACAAAAGTATGGTGATCTTGGAAAGCTTCTCTTAATGATTTTCGAGCACAGAAACAAAATTCTAAATAATAACAAGTAATCACTTACCCTCTTAAGGTCCAATAGACCAATTAGGTCTTAGTGAACATTAATAATTATCATCATCATAATGGTAAATTATAAATATGATGTAATAAAAAACATGAATAAAAAAAAAAAAAAAAAATTAATTAAAGTGAATATAATACCATTACTTCACTTTCAGTCGCTTCATAAATCATTATTTACATTTTTATTCATTTAAAATTTTGAAAACATGATATATACATTCTAATTTATTAAATAAAAAAGTAGTTATCATGCTAAATATTTTCATTAAATTAATTATTACTTTATACCCTTGTGTTTTAATGCTTTAAGTGTCTAATAAAATTGATAGGGTATTCTAGAAAATAAAAACACATATATATAATCAAATTTGTTATTTATTTTTTGAGTGAGTATATTTTGATTTTTTATTATAATATTTGTTTTTTATAATAAATTATGTATAGAGAATTCAGATTTAATATTCTATGTGATTATGAAAATTGCAAATTTATATTAAGATTAAATATTCTATGTTTGATTTTTCAAATAATTTTAATTTTAAAAAAATAACTATAAATTTTACTTATTAAAAATTATATTTTAGTTTGACTATTTTGTTTAACTTGTTAACTACATCTATTTTTTTTTTAAGTAAAAAAGATGGCACCTGTTATATTAGCATAAGCAAAATACAGTAACCATTTGCAATGCCAGTTATCCTGCCTAAACATGAAACCGGGATAGCTAGGCATCCCTTGCCATGTCTTACCCAGCTGATAAAATTCACAAAATTAACAGTGTGTCGTCCTGCCCGAAGGAAACCAAGACTATCAGACATGAAGTTTAAATTGTATGTCATGAACTAGTTCTAAGAAAACTAAGAGCTAACTGGCTCAGAGCCTAAATTATAACAGAAAATACAAATTCTAATCACGAGCATCATTTAACCTTTGAGCTTGCGCTCTTGTCCTCGTCCTCGTGTTTTTGCCACCCTGCTGGAAATGCGTAAGTCTGCGCACACATTGGGCATTGCCTCTTTGGAAGAGTTCTTGAGTGAGCCGCGAAGAGCAGGTCGAGTCTCTTGTCATTTCGTGTGAGGTGAAAGACCTGATCATCCAAGAGACTCCTCAACTCAAAAATGAGAGTGAGGTACCCCGGGTCAGCGAAAAGTGGTTGCTCCTACCTGTGGCTATCGATTGACACCGGGGGAATGATCTTTGCTTCTTCGTGATGCGTGTGCACCCGTTGATTGTGTGCTTGTAGCACTGCCTCCATGGGTGGTTCAGGAGGAATCTCCTCTTCTACATAGCAGGTGGTGTAAGGCTCCTCTAGGCTGGTGGCGCTAGGGCGAGGCAGAATGCTCGCAGGCAAAGGCTTGTTGTCTGAACCAAACTCTGAAGGTGGGTTTGAGTTATCCGACACTGTGAACAGAGTGTGCTCAGGGAAGCTATCCAAGCCATCCTCTGGGATAACTTCTTCCACGTACGCCATTGGAGGCGTTCATGGTGTCATGCGCCTTCGGATGGCTGCCATTGCTATTGCCTTCTCGAATTTCTTTTTCCTCTGGCGTCGTGATTCGACCGTATACCAGGAAGCTCCCCTACGTGGCTTCCCTCTCGCTCTCGGCATGGTGGGGGTCTGGTAGATTACCAGGGTTCTTTCCAAATGGGTCGCTTTGCTCCAGAACTCTGATGGGGCCACAGAGTGTTGCTGCTGTTCCAGTGGAGTGGAGGAAATTCTATTGCAATGCTATTGTTCCAGTGGAGCGAAGGCTACAAAGAGCGACTAACACTTTGCTGTGTCGACTTCGGTGATAAGGACGAGGGCTGACATGACCGCCATGGCCATTAAAACATGTTGGTGAGTGCATTGATGGCTGGTACCCTTCCCTTGCGCAAAGGGGCTCATCGCTTGAATGCGACTGCTTTGATCGATGGAGAGTTAAAGTCTGAGGGGATAGAGGCCGGTAGATGCATTAATATCGCATCCCGACCTGATCCCGCGTGGCTCAATTGCGCGATGTGTCACCTCATCCGGGGAGTACACCTATTGATAATGGACATAATTAATAATCTTTTAATCTTAAATTCTAATCTCATGGCTAAGCATTGAAGATATTAGCATATTCTTAGTCATCCTTCAAAATCAATGCATCAGATTTATTGTTCATAACTTCCTTGCATTTATGAAGGCATCCATTAACATATTTACTTTTTTAATTAAGAATCTCTTCCATGTTAATTAAGAATCTCTTCCATGTTAATGGGTTGTTTTTTTTTTTCCCAATTTTCTTAAAAATTTAAGTTTAACTAATCAAGATTATTATAATTTTTTAAGCTTCTAAATTTTTTTCTCAGTTATATTACTCATGCCGTCACTTAGTTATTCCAATAAAATGATTGTTGTAGTTATTCCAATAAAATGATTGTTGTGGGAAGTTTATCTATCTAGTTATTTCTTCCAATAAAATGTTTGTTGTGGGAGGTTTATCTCCCTAGTTATGTCCATATCAATGTATGCACCTCCCACCTTAGTGTGCAAAAGCATGTGAGAATTCATTGAATCTACAAGTATGACCACCTCTTGATTTGTAAATGGAGCCATCTAATAGTGACTCATTAGTGATTCATGTACAACTTCTTTTACTTATATTTGTTATTTAAATGTTTTTAAATATGACAAACCCTTATCTTTAAGTAACAAGTTTCCACGGTTTCATTCTCAAACAAAATATTTCAATGGAAAATTATATATTCACGATCCAAGTTTCCACGGTTTCAATCTCGAACCAAATATTTCAATGGAAAATTATATATTCACGATCCAAGTTTCCACGGTTTCAATCTCGAACCAAATATTTCAATGGAAAATTATATATTCACGATCCACATTTTATGTCAAATTACATCTATTGCACTCCAAACTAATTTTATCTGGAATACCTTCAATGAAATGTCCATAAATACATCAATGGAAAATCATATATTCACAATCCACATTTTATGTCAAATTACATCTATTGCACTCCAAACTAATTTTGTCTGGAATACCTTCAATGAAATGTCCATAAATACATATTTCAATAACAATGGTCGTACTCAATATTATTTGAGATTCCATTCCTTCATTCTGATGTGTTTTGAATAGTAATCTCTGGAGCTAGCTCTCTGCATACTCGCCCTAGTGTTTCAAATTCTCCTTCGAAAGTTTATTATAGAGCTATTGTATAACCAAAATGATAGCATGAGCTAACGCTTCAGAAAACATAATAATTTATACAGTCACTTCTTCCATTTTATTGCAAATCTCATCAAATAAATTGTTTCTGTGGTTTTGATAGATTCTCTATGCATAAGGACTCATAATTGTTAATCAAGCTTATTCGATGGTTTTTCCAGTTTTATGAGGTAAGGACCAGTGGTATTTTTAATAGATAAATATTTAAGTTTTAATGCTTATGGTTACCATACGTAATGAACCGTTACAACTATAACCTCTGCGTAGGGATTGAAAACTCGTTGGGCGCATTTGGTCTCTACACTATCATTACCAGGTACACAAAAGATATGGTGATCGCTCGAGTAGCTTGAATGCATAACACTACTAAATTTTTACCAAGGTTCAAATGAATGGCTTAACCAAAACATATTCGACGCCACTTGCTTACAAAGGTACAAGGTTATGTTTTCTTAACCCTGGGTTTCCCATTGCAAATAACTCGACTCATAACGATTTCTAATTAGTATAATATGGTGGCAGGGTGGTCGATGCAGGAAAGAAGGCTTGTAAGTCCAAAGAAATCATGCTATGTCATGCAGTGCAGCCCGGAAGATAAAAAAAACATCAAGGTGATGGCTCCATTGTCATCCCACCTTAACAAAGTATTCAAGAAATGGGTCCAGTTGTCGTCCCACATTCATGTACAAAATTTCGTAATTCATGTATTACAGTTAATTTCCACTTACCAATTCTTAGTATTCCTAAAATTGGCAATAATCTTGTCATAGAACCTTCTCTCAACTCAAAAGGAAATTTTAGCTCTTCCTCCATAGCTTTGTTAAAGTCAACAAAAAAACAAAGGAGATTGATTTTATTATTGCAGAACTCATCCATAATGATCCTAAGAGTAACAAGGTGATCGAAAGTTGTACAACTTGGCTAAAATGAGGATCATCACAATGGTCTTATAATTAGTGGGATTTTTCTTATCCCCACTTTAAAAAAGGGTACAATAAGGTTTTTTGTCTATGGTTTAGGGAAGCCCTCTTTGACTAAATTGAAGAGCTTGTGTATGTGAGGGATGAGGATTGGCCCTCTAATGTTTATGACTTTAGCTTCATAGCCTTCAATGTTCTTAGATTTCACATTTGTAAGTCACTTAGCCCCAAACTCTATGTCTTCCATAGAAAAAAATTCATCCTATATAGGAATGCTTGGAATGGTGTCCATGACATTAGGGGATTCTTAAGAATTTTAAGGTACAAAATCTAGTCCTTTAGGGAATCATATTATTTTCTTTCATTTTACAAGTTAGAATTTGCCTCTAAAAATTTTTAGGATCAAGTTTAGATAGGTGTAGAAACTACTCTTGCTTTATATTTGTGTAATACCTTTCTTTCCTTTTAATTAGGTCTTTGTCTGTACTTATCTTATCGAGTTTTAAGGACTCATTAGAAGAATCCCTAATGGCTTCCCTAGGAATTTTACAGTCATTTTCATATCAAGGGTTGGTTGTTCTACTTTTCTTTTTACATAACACTTAGATAGAGAACTTATTAATAGAAATAGAAATGACTGTCATAAAATTATGAAATGGTTTAATAAGCCACTTAATACTTCCTTATCTCCTAATTATAAAATTATTAAAAATTCATTTTTATTGTAATATAAAATTAATAAGAATAATGTTAATATTATTGTTTATTTATTATATGTATACATTTTTTTCTAAATTTTTCATGGGAGCATAATATCATGAAATCTAGCTATTATAATATTTTTTTTCTATGTGTTTTGAAAATGACCTCCATTTGAATTTGAATTACAACATAAAGTGACAATTTGAATTAGAACATAAAATGACTTTTAATAAAATTCAATGTAATGTTCGAGGCTTTATATTTCATGTTACTTACCTTATCCTTTTGTATTAGGTACATATTCATACCTTACTCTTAAGGAATGGAACCTCGAATTTCAAGAGAAAAATTAAATAAATTCTTATTAATAATTTTAAATGTTTATAATAAATATTTTTTTTAATATTTTTTACAACAATAGTTTAATAAAATTATATAATTTATTTTGTTTACTAAGTTTTAAATCTAGAAAAGATTTACATTTAAAAGGTTTTGATTTCTTTAAACTAGAGTATTTTTTACAACAATAGTTTTATAAAATTATATAATTTATTTTGTTTACTAAATTTTAAATTTAGAAAATATTTGCATTTAAAAAGTTTTAATTTCTTTAATCTAGAGTTAGGAGTCTAACATATTAAATTTATTGAGTACAAACAATAAGAAATTTCTATTTCTTAATTTGTTTAGTTGTTGTTTAAGAAAAATAATTATCTTTAATCTTGCATTTCAAAAATCTTGATTTTTCTAATTTAAATTAGGAATATATTACTGATGTATCATATTAAATTTATTAATTATTAAAAATATATTTTTCTTAATTTTTTTAATTGTTTTTAAAAAAAACTAATTAACTTTGACCAAAGTTTTTTAAAAGTAATTTTCATTAACAAAAATAAAGAAAGGATATATATATATATAATATGAGAAATTGCTTGTTATTAGCTTATAATTGCTTAATTTCTAATCTAGAAAGGATGAAAGTAAAACAAGATAATTGATATATATTATGAGAAATTGCTTGTTATTAGCTTATAATTGCTTAATTTCTAATCTAGAAAGGATGGAAGTAAAACAAAATAATTGATATATATTATGGTATGTGTATATATATACTTTTTATAGATAACTAAGTTTTGATAATATAGGTTAATAGAAAGACCTTTTTTATATATATAATTTGAATTATATGAATATTAGTTATATTATTTTTTTAAAAAGTATTTGTGTTAATTATACTATTTTTATATTTTTTTTTAAAGAAAAGTATAAAAAGAATTCCCTTAACGAATATTATTATTATTATCATTTTATTTTATTTTTTGTAAAATATTGTATTGAAACAATATATTAGATTGTAGAATTTAATATAATTTCATAATTATATTTTTTTAAACCAAATTTAATATCTTTTTTTATTTAATTATGAAGCATCATTATATTTTATCTTATTTGGTATGGTTTTGAAGTTTGGCACTATAACATATATAGAGAATGGTGAAGAAAGATAATAATAATAATAAAAAAAAAAGGTTTTATAATTTTTAATTTCAAAATTAAAAGCAATAAACCCTATCTTGTCATTCTCATAAAACAAACTATTTACCCTATTGAGATTATGGTTATGTCTATGTACTTAATGTACAAGAACAAGATAAAAAACATGGAATACAAGAGACTTCTTAATGATTCCAAGTCTTGGCTAAATCATTGGGGAAATATAAATAACATGGAAGACAAGAGACTTCGAGAGACTTCCTAAGATTTCTTGAAAATATAATAAAAAACACATATTGACCAAGGAGAATTGGTATAATGATGCCAAGTCTTGGCTAAATCATCTGTGAATGTGTATCTCAAGAGCGATTGGCATAACAATGAGTTTGGGCAATTCCTAAAATATCTCTAGTTGACAAAATTTGTCATCTTTATGACACACTACTAGAGTTGAAGATGAAAGACATTTTTTCTTAAAATACCCTACATACACCCACATTAAATCACAATTTCAAAATATTTTTTACCATACACATCTTTCTAACCTTTTAACTCATCCAAACAATAATGATTTATGAATGCTTTACTTCAAACATTTCAAATACATTTAAATTATTTTTTAACTAAAACAAATAATTTTTTAACATTTTTAAAATTACATAAATCAAATTTAATTTTTATAAATATTAATCATTATCATCATCATCATCATTTCTTTTATTTATATTTCTTAATTTTTAATCCAATTAAAAATAACATATACCTAAAATATAAAAAAAAATTAACATTTTTAAAATTACATAAATCAAATTTAATTTTTATAAATATTAATCATTATCATCATCATCATCATTTCTTTTATTTATATTTCTTAATTTTTAATCCAATTAAAAATAACATATACCTAAAATATAAAAAAATTCCTTATATTAAGGGAGATACTTATATTCACATGCTTTGCTGGACTTGTAAGGATATCATAATTATTAACCTTAATATATTAAATAAACGTATATGCATAATTTTCCATAATTGGTGCATAAAAGGTTTTATAAATCTGCAACCAATGAAATGAGCACAATGCGTATGGGTGCTAAATGTTTTAAAATACAGGTTCATTTATATTCGTTAAAAATCCATATAATATAATTTGATTCAAAAGTTTTATATGTTTTATTGGTATAATAATAAATCAATGTTTTTTTTTTTTTAATAAATGTGAGTGTTTGTATTTAGTATTATTATTATTATTATTTTATTTATAAACTTATATATAATTAATTTTTGAGGTGTAAGATATTTTTTTATGGTATTGCTAGGTATTCCGTGACATGTTAAGGGTTGTTGTGGCTTAGACAGACATGTTAAGTGTTGGTGTGGCTGGACGGGCACAATCCTTGAATGATTTGGGTTGTTGTGGCTTAGGAAGACATGTTAAGGGTTGGTGTGGCTGGACAGGCACAATCCTTGAATGATTTTGATAGTTTAGATGCCCCCAACCACAAGCTAATCACCGAAATCACCAAAAAATTAACAAACAAAAAAAAATTATATATAATTTATAAATATAAAAGATGAGTTTATTAAAATGTATTAACAAGTTAAATTTAACTTTTTAATTTAAAAATTTTCCATATTAACATGTCTTAACAAAATATTTTAATTATCTAAACTGTTTTTAATAACAATAAAATTGATATTTTTCATATATATAAAATTGAAAATTAAAATTCTATCTCATTAACCTAATATTTATTTTGAAAATATATTTATATTTAATTTTCCTATATTTATTTTCTCAACTCATTTTTTTCTTTTACTACCATAACCACCACTACTATTATTGAACTATGATGATGATGATGATGATTAACGTTCACTAAGATCTAATTGGTCTATCAGAACTTAAGAGGGTAAGTGATTACTTGTGATTCTTTAGAATTTTGTTTATGTGCTCGAAAAACATTAAGAGAAGCTTTCCAAGATCAACATACTTTTGTTGAGTTAAGAGGCTAGGAAGGTTGGTACTGTGATCAATATTTTGAAAATGAGATCCAATATGAGTATAGGCTGAACAATCAACCTTCTTAATATCACAAAGCAAGTAAAATACCTTCTTAGTGAAACTATAAAATACAATTATAATCTCTTAACTAAAAACAAACCTCTATATAAAAATTAATATGTCTAGTTATTCAACAATGTAAATAACTTGAACAAACAACATCATAAGATTTATAATCATCTTCATTATTTGAATATTTATTTTGTAACTCTAATTTTATATTGCATTTTCTTTTCTATTTCACTATATTCTTGAGTATATTGTAACATTGATTTTGCGTTCCAAACAACGACATTATTATTATAGTCAATAATATTATTATTTGAATATTTGTTTCATAAATCTAATTTTATATTACATTTTTTTTTCTATTTCACTATATTCTTAGTATATTATAACATTGATTTTGCATTCTAAACACCATTATTATTATTATTGTCATCAATAATATTTTAATGGTTATAATTATAATTTAAAATATCTTAAAAAAATTATTCATTTTTTTTTTCTATTCAACTAATTAATTTTTTTGTTTGTTAATGTGGTAGAACTTGTTGGCATCGGGATTAACATGATTGAGAATGGATTAACAACACACTCCGTCACCTACTGTCTTACATGTCTTACACCTCAGGGACCTATTCAACTAATTATTAAAATTAAAATTCTAAAATTTTTAAAAAATACCAAATAAATTTTTAATATTAATTTAATATTAAATAAAATATTTGAAGCTTTCATTATCAAATCAGTTGATATTAAATAATAAAAACCCTACAAAACCTGTAAGGGTAACGACCCCTACGAAACCGGAAAGGGTAACGTCAATACTTAAGAATTTATAAACCATAAACACCTAAAGAAAATATCATCGAGCTAGCTAACCTCAGCATTTTTTATCACCTAAAGGAATCAGAACCGTGACTTAACGAAGTCTATTACAAATTTTAGTCATATCTGGAATATGGAGTACAACTGGAGTCTAAAGAGCAAATTTCTTATCTTATAATTTATCAAAATAAGGTAGTTAACAAATCGAAATTGCAGGGACTTGAACTGAACTAACAAATAAAACAATTTGGAAAATAGTAGCCAACTATTCATAATGATTCCATTGTGCCCTTAATTTAGTAAGTAGAGACATAAGGCCCATGTGCACACCAGCGCATATCATCCGTACTCTCGTTATAAAAAATTTAAAAACTATATAAGGGAACCATAATTTATTGTATTATTGTTGAAACAGTTGTTTAATGAATTCCCTAAAGTGGCACTATTTATTTTTAAAMACTATTTAAGGGAACAAKATTTCTGTATTATTGTTCAAACAGCTTTTTAAAGAATTCCCGAAAGTGACACTATTCTTAAGAAAKATTTTATTTAATTTAAGTCAAMCATTTACCTTTGAGTGCATTTCACTATTTTAACTTCAATTTRTTTATAATTTGAAAACATTAAGTCAATGAATGTGGTATGAACTTCAATTTATTTATRATTTGAAAACAATAAGTCGTTCAATGTGGTATGAATGTAATGGGTATCATAGCCATTGGGCTTCTAAAACCTGATATTAAAATTATGTGTGAGAAGGAAAATGATATCACATTAAATTCAAATTAATATTTCTGAATCTATAGGGTTTTGATATGAATATTTATGAATCCATAGGGTTTTGATATGAGTAATTTTTTATATATATAGATGAGCATAATGGAATATTTTTTACACAACGAGTTTTATTACATAATTTGTATAGATGGTAATTGATAGTTAAAATGTTATTAAATATAATTTATATGTAAATATGTTATTAAATAAATTTGTAGTCTAATTGTTTTTTTATGAAAAATTATTGGATTTGTAGATATGAATGCTTAATTATGTATAATTTGAGTATCCTATGTGTTTTTCAATAAGTTGAATTTACTTCTGCATTAAAAAATACAATTTAAAGGGAAAAAAAGTTGTGATTTTATATAGAGGGTCAAAAGATTAAAAACTTAGAACAATTTGACAAGGCCATAAATAAATAAGTTCATAATAATAAAAATTGATACTCTTTATAATTTGATAAAGTTTGTTATACACCTTATTTTCTACATATCTCAATTAAGATGAATTAGTAAAATTTAAAAGGGTATGGAATATTTAGAAATGAATACCTCATTCTAAAAGATCAAGATAAATTAAAGAAGGAGGTTCAAAAGGTAAAGAAAGTTAAAAAGGAAGGAAAATGAACAATGATTGGTAATCAAAAAGCTATTATTATGTATAGATACTAAAACTATAACAATAAATAGCAATTTAAGAAACTTTGAATCCTTTCTTGGAATTCTATCTAAACCTTCTAAGTCATCATAATTTTAATGATCTTGGAATGTTTCTCTTAATATTTTTCAACCATTGAAATAACATTTTAAAGAAATCCTAATAATTTCTTATTTTTCTTAAACTCACATAGAGCAATTTTAATCTCAATAGAGGTTAACCATCACCACTTTTATCATCACCATCTTATTTTTTCATTGATACTTTTTATTATTTGATAAATCTCACTATACACTTTTAACTCAATTGAGATGAATGAGTAAAACTTAAGTACCATTTATTTTTTTAGTTTAGTTAAAAACTTTGGAAATAAAAGTAAAAAAATAATGACATAAAGGATAAAAGATTAATTTTGAATGGGATATATTTATTAATTTAAATTGTATATTAAGCAATGTATTTAATTTATTGTAGTTATGTGATCGATTTTAGTTCATCGAAATTCATTTGTATCAAAGTAAATATTTTATTTTGTTTCAAATAATATGTAATTTTTCATTTCAATATGGTATAATATATCATCTAATTTCAATTATTAATGTGTTATAAATTAATAGGTTTTAATATATGTTAATATATTAATGGAAATGAATAAAAATATTTAATTTTTAAATTTAAAATTGTATTATATTATAAATTATAAATATGGCGTAAACAAAAATATTAGTGTCGAAAAACTTTACATTTTAGTAACATATTAAAATAATATTAAAAATAATAATAAATTAATATTAAATTAATAAAAAAGATTAAAATATATATAAATAAATAAACACATGTAAACAACAAGTGACTCAATTAATTAATGGATTCAAAAATCAAAACATGTATATAGTAAGGTCAACATAGATCCATCTTAATCTCGAATTTGTCAAGGAAAGAGAGGGATCAAATCTCTAGAGGTGCAAACCATTAACCTTTCCTCAAGTTTTACACTCTAAAAAAGGTTTTCATCTAGAAATGTTGAATCCCTTTGAACTATTGATAGATATGAGATTACAATTACCCTTTCCACTTCTATTAACAAGTTCTCTTTTGAGGTTTCCCATAAAAAGAATAATAGAACAACCAACCCTTGGTATAATAAAGAATGTAAAATTTCTAGGAAAGTCATTAGGGATGCTTCTAATGAGGCCTTAAAACTCGATAAGATCAATACATACAAAGCCCTAATTAAAATGAAAAAAAGATACTATATCAATAAAAGGCAAGAACAACTTTCACAACTATACAAGTTGGATCCTAAGAAGTTCTAGAGCCAAATTCTAAAACACAATACTAAAGAAAATAATAGGATTCCCTTAACGGACTGAAATTCCTACCTTAAAAGTCTTTATGAGCTCCCTAATGCCATGGACACCATTCCTATTGTCCCTAAAAAGGAAAAAGTTTTTTCTTTAGATGACATAAAGTTCGGGCTTAAGCAAGTCACAAATGGGAAAACCAAGGGCCTTGAAGGCTACCAAGATGAAATTTTTAAAATCAGAGGGCCAATATGTTAAGAACCAAGATAGATTTAAAAATATAATCACCACAAATAATGAATACACAATAGATCCAAAGAGCAATATAGAAGAAATCACAACTTTATTATAGAAACCCTTGAGGTAGGGCAACACCATACAATGGATTCTATTATGGAAGGGATCCTCTCCTGTTCACTTGCCTCTTCGAGGGGGCATCCTCCTATTGAGCTACCGCTCCAAATACAATACTTCTCTTCATATCTCATTACAT
>JASDQU010336807.1:0-12600 GCA_032191745.1 Picea mariana | reverse complement strand
TCTGCACTTTCCTTACTAAGACAACAAACACTGTTTTTATCTGATGCAAATGAACAGGGAAGAGAAAGAGAATATTCCTCATCCAAATCATCTTCTTCATTCTCACAGCCTTCATAAGAATCAATTATATCCTGAACACAGTCTTTACACTCCTCGCAACAACTATGATAAATTAACTTAGAGGAATAAAACTTTTGACAATGAATATTGAAAGTTGCATGAAACTCTTCAAGTGAAGAAACGCTAGAAAGCTCAAGAGAGTGATACCAAATATGAGCATCTCCTTGAAGACAATACACAAACAAATTCATATGTATGTCTTCATGTTGGATGTCAAGCTGTTGCATCAAAGCATGAAATCCTAGAACATGTTCAAGAGGGTTGTCATTCTCACCTTCATAAAATCTTTGCAGTAGATCTTGTCATTCATCAATTTGAGATACGAGATGTGGATAACCAACTATGGTTGAGAAATTTAGTGGGGAAAACCTCCTGGCCAGGATAGCCTCCATAGCCATTTGATTTGTCTCCTTCCAGTGGAGTCACCAATAGATTCTGCACAGTGGAGTTGCCATGGTGAAAGATAAGCAGTCAGAGTAATGTGTCCAGCTTCAATTCACCATATAAAACTAGATCTCCTCGTTGTCGTTCTCCCGGGGAAGATATCTTCACGTTCGTCCCCGACAACGACACCATTAATGTTATCGCTCCAAGAGTCACCCCCAGACTGCAAATGGGAGTAATCCTGGTAACATTAAATTTGTTTCAAGTAGGTTTAACGTCAAGAGTTAGGACAAGACTGCAAAGAAAGGAAAAAATAATATAGGTTGATGTAGATCAATCCTGGACCATTGGGCTATGGAGTCATAAGTATCGTGCTTAATGAAGGCATTTAAACTGCCTATCAGACAAAATATTTATGTGGTGATGAGGAGAAGAAATAAAACAAATGTCTGAGTGATAAACAATGAAACATGGGAAAGATGACAACAGATCCTCTACTGCCTCAGGAATCCATATATCAAAGATGCTACATCCAGACAAGAAAAACAAAAAGCGTCTAAGTGATAAATGATGAAACATGGGAAAGATGACATCAGATCCTCTACTGCGTCAGGAATCCATAGATCGAATATTTTACATCAAAACAACAAGTGTCTAAGTGATAAACGATGAAACATGGTCAAGATGATAGCAGATCCTCTGCCGCCTCAGGAATCCATAGATAAAAGATGTTACATCCAGACAAGAAAAACATAACAACATTTAAACTAAGAAGACAATCTAATAAAACAAATCAAAGGAATCTTCAATAACATAATATTTACAATCCATGCCCCTTGGGCTTACAACCTGAAAAATATAGTGCCCTGCTCCTAAAGCTCTCTTAGCTCTCCAACCTCGGAACCCCCCCTCTACTTCATTTTGATATCCTTCTTTTATACTCAGAACGATGGTCAATAGCCAGGAATCCTAGTTGGCCCTCCTATCATAGGGTTCTTCACGTGGGTATTTCTTTTATTAGAAGGAAAGTTGGATCGACATGAGTCTGCCGGAGAAACTACCCTCTGTGGTACCTTGGGATGATAGTCTTGTATCTACGAACCAAACCCTTCATGCTTCCCATTTATGGGGTGGGTCAAGGTTTCAACCACCACTCCCTTGCTTCATTAACTGATCTTTTCTTGGGATTGGGATGATGATTTGACGCCTAGAAGGTCGCCACGTACTACTCATAGATTGGGCATTGAATAAGCATGTGATTTTGAGCCACGAATTCAATCCTTGTTCATTGCATGAATCCTCCTCGGGATCATGATGCACCTTGATGACTAGGGGGTGACCATGTTCTATCCTTGGATATGACACTGAGCAAGCACGTGATTTCAGGGCCGTCAAAAGAGGTTTGGACCCACACCGCTTTTGGGCCCGAAATGCACCATATTCCGCCATGTAGCCTCCCCATAATACTGTGGTTTGTATTTTGGCCCTCTTTTAGATTTTAACACCCGTGCAGCTTGCGGTGCTGAAATAACTAGAGGTCGTTGATCTGGCCATGATCTGTGATCTATGAGCACCTACTATTTTAGCACCCTCGCTAAAATTTATCTGCCCGACAACTATGGAATTCCTCCAACCTGGCTCAGAGATGGCGCTAAAATGAACTGCGTAGGGGATCTTCGTTGTTGCAAACTGCACCTTCCTGTTTCCTATGCTTATGGATGTCACCTGCAACCCTGAACAACTTCATGTGATAACACAAGGTATAACCAAATTCAAATTAAACACGAGGACCAACACAAGACTGCATTTATTTTCCCTTGGTGTTCTCTCGCATACCGGAAGATGCCTTTCGGCCTTAAAAACATCAGAGCAACCTTCCAACATGCTATGACCTTCTCATTTCACGATTTAAATCATATAGTCGAAGTCTATCTTGACGATATTTCTTCTCACTCTCGTAAGAGAGTGGATCACCCTAAGCACCTTCGACTAGTCTTTGAAATATGTCTCCATTATCACATCCGGTTGAACCCTCATAAATGCATCTTTTGCATTAGGTCAGGACGTCTTCTAGTATTTTTAGTCTCTGAGACTGGGATCATGGTAGATCCATTAAAGGTTGAGGAAATACTTCGATTGCCTGCCCCACGCACTATTTTCCAACTTCAAGGTTTATAGGGGAAAGATAAATTTTTATGACGGTTTATAGTGAACTATGCCAATATTACTAAGGGTTTCAGGCGTCTCTTGAAGAAGGACACTCCTTTAATTTGGGATGACCGAGCCCAGGAATCCTTCGATGCTTTGAAGAAAGCCTTGGTATCAATGCCTCTGTTGAAGTCTCCTAACTACAATAGAGATTACTTACTTTATGTCGCTGTGTCCGAAGAGACGATTGGTATGGTTATGGTTCAGGAGGATGATGAGGCCTGTGAGCACGTCATTTACTATCTTAGTCGAAACTTAGTCAGCTCTGAACTCAAATATTCTCACATTGAAAAGATAGCTTTGGTTGTCATTGACACAGTCCAATAGTTACGACATTATATATTGCTTTGCAAAAGTATTGTGGTTTCCAATGTTAATCCATTTGAATACGTCCTTACCAAGCGTATCATTGGGGGAAAGTACAATAAATGGATTGTCATTCTACAAGAGTTCAATCTCAATTTCACTTCTGTGAAATCCAAGAAATCAATAGTGTTTGTAGAGTTAATATCTGACTTCCCATGATTAGACGAGGGTGTTATTCATGTTTATTCATTTGCGGATGAAAACATTTTCCTTGTCTTTTCGTCAGACCCCTGGTATGGAGACGTTGTTCTCTATATTCAAAATTTGAATATCCATTAGCATCTCTCATGAGATGACCAACGGTGTATACGATACCAAGATAAGAACTACATTATCATCGATGACACTCTGTATCGTCGAGGATTAGACAATATCTTGCATCGTTTCTTAACTCATGAAGAAGCCGATTCTATTCTAAATGACTACCACAGTGGGGATTGTGGTGGTCATCTATACGGGCTTGCGACAACCCAGAAAATCTTGCGAGCCAGTTATTTTTGGCCATCTATATTTAAATATTATGTTGAAGCAGTTCAGAAGTGTCACCCTTGCCAGGTGTTCACTCAGAAAATGTGCTCGCATCCAGCCCCTCTCCATCCAGTCATTACTATTGGTCCCTTCACCAAGTGGGGGGTGGAATTTTTGGATTGCAACCCAACTTCGGCTAAGGGGCATCAACACATTATCATGGTCATAAACTACTTTACTAAGTGGGTTGAAGCCATGCCTACAGTTAAATCCGACGGATATACTGCCACCTTCTTCGTATTCAATAAAATTATATCTAGGTTTGGAATCTCGAGTGAGATTATCACTGATCATGGAAGTCACTTTCAGAATGAAATGATGGAAGAACTAGCATATAAACTGGGGTTTAAGCATGGTCATTCTTCCCTTTACTGCCCCCAGGAAAATGGACAAGTGGATGCCGTGAACAAGTCTCTCAAGACCATTTTGCAAAAAACTGTCAGCCATAGCAAATCTGACTGGCATATTATGCTATATCCCGCACTTTGGGCATATCGAACATCGTTCAAGACCGCCACCGATTTTTCTCCTTTCCAGTTAGTACACAGTGTGGAGTCGATCTTACCTATTGAATGTGAAATCCCTTCTCTTAGATTGGTAGTTTTTATTCTACCTGACACTTTCGATCTTGAACGACGCCTTGTACATCTAGAGAGACTAGATGAGCAGCGTCAAGACGCCTCTACGGCTATCGAAGAGAATACAAGATGTATCAAGGTCTAGTATGATGAGTCTTTGTGTCCTCAGTTGTACGTTGAGGGTGAATTGGTCCTTTTATATGATCAATCCAAAGAACCACTGGGGGAAGGCAAGTTCAAACCCATTTGGCACAGTCCCTATATCGTGCGATGTGTCTTATAAAAAGGAGCCTATGAATTAGAAGATTATGAAGGGAACCTGTTTGTTGAGCCTAGGAATGGGATCTATTTGAAAAGATATTACGCTTGATCCCCAAGCTTGGGCGTAAATCTTTGTATACTAATGTAATTTAGTGTATATATATATTTTCCCTTTACTTTTATCTTCATCTTTCTTATCGAGTTTTCCCTTGGTTGGCAGATGTCATACACAGAACTTGGCTTCTGTTGCTTGGATTGTTTACTCACCTGAGGGTCTACTCGTGTCTTCATGTGGTGTATGACTAAGGCCATCCATGAATAATGCGGTCGAATATAGCGTCGTTATATAACTTTTGCGTGATGCCATTTCACATGGTATTCACTCTTTGGAGGTTCACCTGGACTCCCAAATAGTAGTATGTCAGTGGAATGGAAGTTACCGTGTCTGTGACCCTACTTTACTCCAACGATTCCTACAGGTATGACTTTTGGAAAGACAGTTTTATTTTATTACTTATCATCACATACCTAGGAGTTCTAATTATGTATCTGATGCATATGCTAATTTTGTTTTAGATTGGAATTTGTCACATAACTAAAGTAAAGAAAACATTACCATCAATGTACACATTGTAACAAAAGTAAAGCCGAAGAACCATGTTTTTATATATATTTCAAAAAATATGATGTTTATAGTAAAAAATTGGGGTTAACACCCTCAATATACATATACAACCAATCATACAATAATCATGACATCTACGCCTGTGGTGCTGGATGAGTGTCATGATAGAAAACTACGACATTTGCGAGACTCCGAAAGAGTCTCACATAAGCATGTCACACACCTACCACATGTCGCTGCATAGCCTCTGATAGATTCTCCACCTGAACCATTAGAATCCTTGAGACAGGTTTCCCTGCACATTTTGAAGGACTCTCTCTGCATCCCCTCTTGCTGCCTCATCTCCCTAGTTCCTTCGACGATGTCGTGGAAGTCCATCTGGCCGTCATGGACCTACGTCTGCATCACATACATGTCTAATTAGTACTTAACATCATCCAAAAATATTTTTGTTTTCCTATACAAAAAATGAAATATTTAAAAAACTTTGACATACCTATGTCTCTGTAGGCGGTCCCTAGTGGTAATGGCATGTCAGGATCTCCTCTGAAATCGATCCCTGCATAAGGTTAGTCATTCAAAGCTATGACCTATCGTCTCTACCAGAAGAAGAAGTCATCGTTGTAGGGTGTTGGCACCCTACCTCCCCCCTGCCGCCTCATCACCTCGTCCATTGTGTCATGGCTAGATCATGAGGTCCACGCGGAATAATCTCGACTCTAGGTCCCAATCCTAGAACCCACTCGAAGAAAAAACTACACAAGATAGAAACGAACCCGAAGTTCCTTTTACTTACCTGTTTGCATTCTGTCAACTGGCTCTTCATGTTAGCCAGCAGTGAGGTGCACCAGTCATGCACCATGGGTCTCAAGCAATCCACTAAGTAGAACATAAGCGACCTTGATGCCTTGTGCAAATAGGATGATCCTTTGATCCATGTCAAAACGAGGACAACAATATTGACTCTTAGATTGTTTATCGCTCGAATGGGGAGTTGGCTCTCGACCTTCTCGGTTCCTACAATGAAATGAGTGTCTATCTATTCCTCTATTTTCATACCGCTCCCAACTCCCAGGTCTTTGAGGTTGACCACCTCACCCCGACGCGACAACCTCATCAAGAAATAAATGTCCCCAACTTCAATCCTTAATGGTTGTCCATCAAGGTTTAATCTCTCACTATCTGGATCCCAGTAATCCATGAGAAATTGTAGCAATGTCACTTGGTCCCTCATACATTTGAGAGCCAAAAAATTATATAGGTTGCATATTTTCAAGGCCATTTGGACCCTTGGATCTCTCTCCACTGCAACATCTACCTCCTCAGGTTCTCTTTCCCTCCACTTGAACACCATCCTGCAAGAGACAAACCCTTTTTTGAGTTAGCAACCATTAAAAATAAATGTTTACGGACATATATGTAGTCTGTAGTATTCACAGTCATGTATAGGGATGAGTATATGATGGTTGTATTTTAAACAGTCATGTATAAACATGTGTATACGTGACCTGATGAACTCTAGCCCGCGTACACCTAAAGTTTTAATTTGCACTCTAAATAACTTAAAAATTGGAAGCTAATTACAAAATCTAATCCACTGAAAAGAAAGAGGAGGGGAATATGAGTTACCTGGTCCAAACAGTCATCGATTATGTTTCTCGTAGCTCCTGCAATCACCAGTTGAAGTTCAAAGGTAATTTGGTCCAAAATCCACTATTTGGGTAAAAAATACAAATGGTATAGTAAATTTGTTTTTTTTACTATTTATAGCAGTTTTTTACCCACTTTGCATAGTTTCAGACAAGATTTTGGCCTAATGGACTAATACAATAGTGGATTGAGTTGGTTTTTGTAGTTTTATCTAGGGATTCTTTCAGTTTTCAATGCCATGTTGCTCGTTCGTAACTTTGGACAGGTATTTTCATTACCCAACATATAGGATAGGTATCCATTACATCATGCACATTTGCATCATCCTATGACTATCACTCATATTCCTTAGGTACGAACCCATTTTATAGCAACACAGATCCTTCTATCTGTATCTAGATGTGTCGTTATCAAATGGTAAAGACTTACCAAACATGGGTACCCTAGTTAGATCATATGCTTCATTCGATGCCCATGCAGAGATGTTTTCCATAGGATCGAGAGTCACTTATAGCTAACACATGAATTTATGTTTAACCTCATTTCTTACTCATAAACATGTTTACCTATACCTAGAGGAATCCCAAGCGAGTTCGATTTAATCTCTTTTCCAACTTGTTTTCAAAAAGAGAAAAGATTGTCAAGTGAACTTGTCTTTTTCACACTCTTAAATTGGTTTTGAAAAGATGTCTATTTGATGCAATTTTATCCCTTTTTCAAACCAAGTAGACTAAGATTATGAAAACAAAAAAAAATTGGCGTTAAATTGTAATTGCATCTCATGCCCTTACTTGAATTATTGAGCCTGTTTTCGGTTCTCGCTTTTGCATCATAAGTTGTTTACCTTAGTAGTTTTCATCCTCAACCAAGCAGAACCTTTTTTACATCCTGTGCAACTTGACACCCTATACCCAGGAGGAAACATTCCCCTAAGTTTCCATCTCCCACATGCACCTCCTTGCATTGAGCATAGGTATGTTCCACTACTGGAACTAGTTTTTCTTACTTGCAACACTCGTTTCCTCCTCTTTCTCATAGCATTCATTTGAATATGAAAAAAAAAAAGATGGGAGGGAAGAAAATATTATCTTATATTTTCAGCAGTCGTGTCACCTTTGAATAGAGAACAGAATTTTTTAGTCCACTTGTCATCAAAATTTTGGGTTTAGCATGACCTTAAGAAGCTAAGCTCGTTACATAGAGTTTACTCCCCCGACTGGTTACTCTTCCAGTCCCTATGGAGAGTTTGATTGATGCCTCCTGCATCTCAAAGTTTCATCATTGAGTCTATGCTGCTAGAGTCTTCCATATGTCACATGCTCTTGTTCAAAGGATTTCTATCAAACTGTGTCGACCACTCCTCAGAAATCTTGACTTTGCATGTCAGCCATACCCTCAGTGTGTCTCAAAATCACATGAAGTTGTGTGCACCCTGGTCCTACTTTCCTCATTGGTAGGTAACCTTGAACCTAGCATTCAAAATTTCATCATTGGTCGTTGACTGGGTGGTTTCCCTTGGTCACACATTGGGATTCATGTAGTTTCTTGAATTCCATTAGCCCTATTGGTGGTTTCCTCTCCTTTGTCAACAATTTTCCTTATTGGTTGTTATTGATAGGGTATTTTTCATGTACCGCTTGCACCTGGCACACGTGAAAGACGCACAAGGTCGTTGGTTCGTGAACATGTTCTTCATCCAATTGCCTCCAAATCATCAAGCTCTTTCTTTGTACCTCGTGTTGAATGATGAGAGATACCTATGTGACTTCACTGATCATGAGAGATCAGATTGTAATCCATTGTATACAGATATCTTCAGAGTGATTTTCAGAATGGTTTTACTGGGATGTGTTCGTGACTATGACAACCTTTGGCATGTAGCCACCTTTCTATTTCCTATTCATGGCCATGGACAGTTGTTTGGTATATCTTCACATGGATCTGCAGTGTAATTCAAATTGACAGCCATGTATGCAAAGTCAATATAGATTGTAATGAGAAACAGATTCATCCAGCTGGGTCCCCATTACTCCACTTCTAGGTTTCATAATGTATTTCGGTCATCGCAGATACTCCTTTGACCTCACACATTAAGGGGCATCTGTTATAGAAAGATTTGCCTCACCCTATGAAAACTTTCACAAAGGGACTTTTTACATTTCCCTATGCAGACTTGAAGTCCCTTTTTGCAAATCCTAGAGATAAGAACATTAGTTTTCCACATATACACGCCCTACCTATAGTACAACATGTGTATACGTAGGATGCACCACTACAACCCGCGTACATCAGGATTTGTGCCCAAAAATAAAAAAATGGTTTCGGGTTTCCATGTCACGTCACGAGATCCATGATCCTTGACCTTCCATATACTGGAAACATTCTAAATCGACCCTTCAGTTCCACTTGAAGGCTACAAATTGGCCAAATCCGAGCTATGGAAAAGAGGAGAAGAATTCAACTTTGAGAGCAAAGTTACTCTGGAGAAATTATTCACTTCATATTGATTCTGCTTCCCTTTGTCCTTTTAAGTCTGAACCCATTGTTCAGCACCGAAGCTCTTCCCTAAATGATTGATAACCTCATTATCTCTCTTATATGAGCTTGCCTTTGGTGGAGGATTGAAGTGGTGGAGGCCCAGCTGGAAGGAACTTAGTTTCTCGGTACTTAACCATGCCGACATGGAAGTTTGTAATTCATTCACTTCTGTTGATTACATTTTAATAGAAATACTCTTTTCTCATCCAATTAACATCTTGCAAATATTTGAATTGTTATTCCATGGGTGTATTCGTTATGAATTTTGATGGATTATGCTATTGAATGTGATAACATTATATATTATCACCATATGCTTGCATTTCTTGGCTTTTTAGGACTAGTTGCAGGTGTATTTCTTTGAGTTAAGTGCTCAACAGTGGAATTCATCGAACGTCTAGACGAGTTAGGCCTTTTATCTTTTCTTGCTAGCATATTTGTTTATATAGAATACTTGAGATTATAGTTGATTTCTACAGTCATTTTCATCTGTTTTGGTTTACCCCTAGCCATAGAGATATTTTCCTCGTAACAAAGCCGCAAGAAAAGAAGGACAATGTGAAGACGAAGAAAGATACTGAGAAGTGGTGTGACTTCCATAAGAGCCCCTGGCATAACATTGTTAGTTGTTGCTTAAAGAAGTCATTGGTGGCTGAGGTAAAATCCTCTGAATCAGATGTGGGTTCTGACTCTATGTCAGAACTAGAAAATGGGAGATGAATCATTGACACAAAACCCAGTGCCACCATTGATACCACCAAGATCCATCCCGGTGAAAATGATGAGCCAGAGGAAGCAGAGCGCCTCTTTCATTCAAAAATGTGGGTAAAAGGAACTTTGTTGCACTTCATTGTTGATAGTGGTAGCCATAAGAACCTCATCTTAGCAAAGGTCATCAAGCGGCTAGCCCTGCTGATAACGCTGCACCCACAACCCTACACCATCGGATGGCCCCAACAAGGAAGCAATCTTCACATCAACCAACAATGTCCCATGTCATATGGAATCAAGCCATTCAAAGATGAGGCATTGTGTGATGTTTCTCCCCTTGAGGTTTGCGATTTTCTTTTGAGATAACCTTATTTATGGAAATGTCATGTTGTATATCAGTCTAGGCCTCACAATGTTATTAGTACTTTGAACAAGAAATTGTACAGGATACCTGAGGTAGTCCCACCTAGTGGTTTTCCTTGATCTATGCCAAGCAATGAAGGAAGGTCATTTCTCATACCGAGAAGTTTGTATTCTTCATGATTCACTCTCAGAGTGAGTGAAAGGTTGTAGCCACATCCATGGCCTCTGCAGCCAATCTCTCCATGCAAAAAAATCAAGTGGATAAGATCGTGGAAGAATACAAAGACATCTTCTCATCACCTACTGGGTTACCTATGCACTGCCAGGTCAAGCATCCCATCGATCTGAGCCCCGATGCACCACTACCCAATGAGCCAGTCTATCATCGCTCTCTGCTATAAAATGAGGAGATCAAGTGCTAGATTCAATAACTTCTCCATAAGGGGAACATTCGACCTATCTCATCACCCTGTGGAAGCCTAATCGTGCTAGTGCAGAAGAAATATGGGACTTGGTGACTCTGCATTGATTACCAGGCCCTAAATAAAATCACAGTTAGGAACCGATACCCAAATCCCAAAATCGACAATCTCCTTGATCAGCTCAAGGGGGACAAATAATTCAGTAATATTGATCTAAAGTCTAGATACCATCAGGTCCCAATAGAACTGACATATGTATGTAAAATTTCCTTCAAGTCAAAAGAACGTAATTTTGAATGGTTGGTCATGCCCTTTGGTTTGAAAAATTCCCCAGCAAATTTCGTGAGGATGATAGACAATATATTGCATACTTTCACTAATTCTTTTTTGGTGGTGTATCTGGATGACATCCTCATCTACAAAAATAGTTGGGAAGAACACTTGCACTATATTCAATAGGTTATGCACATTCTGCGGCAGCACAAGCTATATGCCAACTTGGAAAAATGATCCTTCAACATGGCCAGGGTCCAGTACCTCAACTACATTGTTGATGTGCATGGTGTGCATGTTGATCCATCTAATATCCAAGTCATCTGTGATTGGCCAGCCCAACCACACTCACTTATCTTTAAATCTTCTTAGGCCTTGCCAATTTCTATTGAAGGTACGTGTTGGGATTTTCCCATATTGCATGGGCCCTCAGCCAAATGACCAGAGGTGGTGGTCGGGAAAAATTTGTGTGGGGCCTATCCCAACATAAAACATTTGATGATCTGGAGAAGCACTTGTGCTCTGCCCCAGTGCTTTCATTGCCTGACCTGCAACAACCCTTTGAGATCAAGACATATCCTTCAAAATATGTTGTGGGAAAAATCATCACTTAGCATGACCACCCCGTAAGTACCCTACTTACGATAAAGAAATGTACTCCATTGTGCAAGCCTACCACCGGTGGAGGCATTACATTCTTAGGAAGGATACAATCATCCACACTGATCATAATTCGTTGTAGTTCATGAAGACACAAGAAAATTTTCAAAATGACCACCATCAGAGGTGGTCCACATATTTGCAGCAGTTCCTGTGTGGTTCCAATTGATGATGTCAGTCAGAGTTCAATTTAATTGTCAACCTGGGAAGGTAAACTTAGAAGTGCTTATCTAAAATATATAGATCTAGAAAAATTCCTAATTTGTCCAAGATCTTAAAGTTCCCTTACAAGAACATGTTCATCAAGATCTCTTTCAACAACTAATCAAACCTAGATCTAACAATTGTCAAGATCCTAAGGTTCTCTTACAAGAACACCTGAATTTTAGGATCTTCTACAATATTAGAACATTTAACAAAAATTTAAAAGATGAAATGAAACAAACCTAAATCTAATAATTGTATGAGGCCTTACGGTTCTCTTACAAGAACACTTTCAAATAAGACTCTTCCAATATTAGAACATTTAACAAAACTTAAGAGCTGAAATCAAACAAAAACATAAATTAAATTATACCTAAAATAAGCAAATAAGCATGCAAGTGAGGCCATGCGGGCCCTCCATAACTCCACAAGCACACCACTTCAAAGGATACTCAGATGTAGAAGCAAAATCGAAGTATGAAGCTTTATTTCAAAATCTCCATTACAAATCAACTCTAAGGTTACAACTCTAAGCTTCTAAGATTACATACTCCAAAATTCTAAGATTACAAAAACTTCAAGATTACAAATGGAGGATATTGTACTCCTATTTATACAATGGGATGAGTAACAAACTTATAATTATCATCCACTAATCTCTCTTTAGTTCCATACATCTCTCAACCATCTAGACACATAACCCCCTTTT
>JASDQU010336805.1:0-12624 GCA_032191745.1 Picea mariana | reverse complement strand
AGTACATTTCTACCATCTCAGGGTGCACTATCCATGATTATACTAGGTTGTTATCTTTGGACAAAGAAGAAATTAATAAGGGTCATCATGCTTTCACATAGTATGCAATACTAATGATATGTTAGAGCCTCCATGGCTAAAATGCATTAGACAACTACACTTAACACATATTGAATACATAATAAACTTCCCAACACTTCAACTCATAATTGTTTAGTAGGAAAACTTTATCCTCAACACATTTCATCTCTAGCACTCCCATATTTTTTATGATGTCATGGTATGCAAAATGCCAATCCTTGTATTAGGGTTGGAATCTAGCATTTAGAACAAGAGCAAACCCACTTCGCCCTTGAACGACTCCAACAGGCACTAGAGACTTTAAAACACATTTGTTATGTACAAGAGAATCAAATTGAATTTGAAAAAATAAAGATAGTTACCCAATATGAGATAGTATCTCTAGCAAATAGACACGTGACTTGCTAACACAAGATGCCACAGTTGTACACTCCATTATATGCTATGGATGTTTTCCTTATTCCTTCCTCAACACCTTACCTAGTACTACAATTTCTTCTCCTGATCCATGACCCAGCTACCTTGATCATTATTGAATCTAGACACAATACTCCATGGACAACCCTAGACACCAAGATCACTTAATTTCTCGAGGCTACTCTCTAGTTTAGTTGGATCATCCATTTTCTCTACATGCCAAAGTTAAAGTTTTATTGTACTCGGATCTTTAAATGATCTCTACAAATTCATCTGGTAAAAAATACAATGGTTCCTCAGTCTTTTAACAAGAATTTTCTTAAGCATCATCATAGATAAATGACATTGTATATTCCAAACATATGTACGTCATGTGTTAGTTTGCAGATGCTTATGTGCTTCTAAGCTACACACACGCCCTTATTCTTCTCTAGTTTATATTGGACTCTTTTGCTCATATATCAATCTCGATTCTAGTATTTTTTGGTTGGCATGGCCCACCCTTGGAGACCCATCCTTCCTACTTCAAACCCTTCTCCTTCATAAATAAGACTTCTATAAACCTCTTCAGCAAGGGAAAATGCCAACATATTTATGGCATTCAATGATACAAATATTAATATTTGGGTTTCATTCTCTCAAATTTGTATGCATTGTTTTAAATAGTTTTTTATAGGAAACCACACATCCTCGCCATTACCTTGCCCACAATCTCCCTTCACCAACTTTACCCTCATGCGCAACCTCATTACTGAACACTTCAAGCATGCCAATTATCCTTCCAATCGCCCTTCACGTATCCCTTATGCACGAGTCCCACCTTTTTTGTATCCTTAGAGCTTCTTGCATCTATAGATTGTGGACAATCTCAATCTATTGAGAAACAAGCTAATCAAGCACCTGGAAATATGGAACCTTACCTCCACTTGTGTTTGAAATACAGTATAATGACAGTGTCTCCTCTTGAACCCTAGCTGAAAAAAGGTTGGCATTCTTTTGCTCATTAAGGCTCCACATAGACCAACACAACTATTTCTTTGGGTGATCTATAGTGATGGATGGAATTCAAACTATAGTCAAATGTGATCATGTGGTCATACTCTCTTCACTTCTCGATCATATATCTTTGGGTGTTGTCTAGATCTGGTCTAGTTGCAACTCTATTCTTCTACAACATTCTCACATCAAGGATTGAAGATCAAAGACTACAATTGTGCACATTGTGACTCGGGTCGTAATTGTTCACAAAGGCTCCATGTCAGTGATCTTATTCAGCTATAGACTACACTAAAAAGGAACTGATTCAAATCCTCATTGATATAATACACAATACATCTCCCACTCCTTTTCAACTACATATCAAGATATATCTTCCCAAGTATGATGGACAAGTCAATGGTGAACATTTTTATTCTTGTATCTAAAATCTACATGCTTATTTTCAAGCATGCCCTAACATAAAATAAGATTAGCATTTGCTTCTCGCTGAGATTCATCTTACCAACATCGCCTAGACTTGGTGGAAATCTCACATTATAGAACTTTATGTCCATCCTTCTCCACAACATATTACCACTTGGGATGCATTTTGTGAATCTCTTAAAGGAAGATTTCACCCTCTCAGGCATCTTCAAAATTTGATGAATCAATGGTTCCAGCTTCATCAATGACTAGATCAGAACATCTAGTAATACATTGTCATTTTCTCTAAGATTCATCTTTAGCTCCAAATTAAATATTCATATGAGGTACTCATCATTATATCAAATTCTAGGCTATTAGCTATTATTTGCCATGAGTTGCCTTATTTGACAATCCTACACTAGACAAGGTTTTTACCCTTGCTCTAGCTATTGAACATAAACTAACTCACCAAACCCCTGAATCTTATTATTCTTCTTATTCAACTACAATTGCCTCCCCTGCTAGCCAATGGTACCACCATCACCAGATATCTCCCCTTTCCTCTACAAACTACAGGGTACTTCAGTAGCACACCCCCACTCATGCCTAACTCCCATGATCTGTCACTTATTCTCCTCAAATACCCAAGGTCATATTGTCTCATATCACCCATCCTAGATATCTTTTCATGACCCAATCCATTTATGTTTCACCTCATTGACGTACCCCACAACAAACCACCAACCACAATTGGCACATGGATACACCTCTCCACCTGAAGATCATCCCTCCACTTGCCCACTTCTATCCTCCACCACTTACCTCGCCCAATCCCAAGATCTTGTTGTCACATACCTCCTCCACCAACTCCTTTCTTTGCCACATTGATCTACATTCCCCCTCGTAGGTATACCCAACGAGGCTCTATGTTGATGGGCTCTCTAATAATCACCCCACACCCATGATGCACATCCCCCCAACTATCTTACCAACACCTATGACCAATGTAACAAGGTCAGTTGCCAAGGCACAACAACATTATGAGCATCATCACAATTTTTGGAAATCTTTTCCACCTCGAGGAAATCCTCGCAGTACAAAAACTTCTAAAGAAAAATGGGTCATCACAATTTGCATAGTCAAACAAGATGAGTTCCATTATCATGTACTTGTAGAGCATCATCATAACCTTTTGAAATCCTTTCCACCTCCAGGAAATCCTTGTAGTACACAAAATCCTAAAGAAACATGGGTCATCACAATTTGCACAGTCAAACAAGATGAGGTCCATTCTCATGTACTTGTAACACCCTCTCAAACACATATAGTGGCGACTCTTGATCACAATGATCTACCTCCTCAAAAGGTGTCGGAGATTTGGCTCCAAAATATTGATATTATGATAGCTTCGAGAGGTATCAACCTCCATTGTGACCCTTTGACAAGATTAGAATATTCTGGAAGCAAGAAAAGAAGTGAATTTAACCCTAGAAGAGATGTCAACTAAGAGAGATAATTAATATGAATTAATTAGTACCCAGAATGAGAATTTATCCCAAGTAGTCTGCCAGAGCCAGTATAAATACAGGGCACCAGTCCTCACTTTACACACACTTCTCAGAATCACAGAGAGACACTTGTGTGCACTGCAGTCTAGCAGTCTTGTGTGCAAGTCCTATAGAAGGTGCTACTGCAAGTTTTGAAGTCTATTGTTTCTATCTTTCTGGGTTGGACTCTCTGATCAAAATTAGTTACTTCTTTCTTGGTGCATTAGCCTTGCTTGGCTATTGGTTTGCTACCAGGATTCTTCTCTCTGTCAAGGTCAAGGTGCTCAGAGGGTGGATTCGACCTATGGTTGGGTGACAATAGTGATATTGTCTATGGTAAAACGAGCACATTCTAACAGGTTATCGGCCCACACCTCCTTCATTTAGTCTAACCATTGTAAGGAAGCATAGCCACTAGGATACTAAGCTCATTGAAGAACTGCCGCTAGGGTTTACTAGTAGGAGCAGCTTCCAAGACATTGTCACTAGGGTTACTAGCAGGTGCAGTTGCAGAAACCCTAAAACCTCGATACAACACCTTATGATGGAACATCTCGCTCAAGAAGAAGGTATTCAAGTGAGCCTTATTCCAGCACACCTCTTGGCACTCTCAGAAGACAAAAACATCAAAGTTGAAGTTTTGGATCAAAGCATGACCAATCACCAGTCAACTGAAGTCATGAATGAAAAGACTAGTCATCTACACTACTCAACACTGGCAGGAACGATTGAAGATGACATGTGGATAATTGAAAGTGGAGATTCTAGGCATATGACAGGAGATCAAGCCAGAATATCAAATATAAATGAAAGGAAGACATCATACAAGGTATAGCTTGGAGACAAAAGCACTTACCCAGTCGAAGGATTTGTACAACCCTCTGTCAAATTGAAAACAGGTAACAATGTTCATTTAAGAAATGTCTTATATGTACCTGGTTTAGAAAAGAATATTATATCCATATCTTTCCTAGAAGAAAAAGGAAACATAATAGATTTCGTAGATGGAAAAGTGTTATCTTGGCACAAAGACTCCATCATAGAGAATGTTAGGGTTATTGGAACCCGTGAAGGAAATCTATATACACTACTAGAACAAAATGAGGAAGCTCTTGTACATGATGAAGTCAAACCCAATGAACTTTGCACATAAGGTACGCTCATATCAACTATCAAGAATTGCCTTTTCTCAAAAGGATGGTTGAAGGAATACCAGAATTACAGTCTACACATGAAGGAATTTGCAAAGAATGTGCTCTTGGAAAGAATATCAAGAAACCATTCCCAAGAAGCAACAATAGATCTAAGGAGATTCTAGATCTAATACACTCAGATGTTTGTGGTCTGATGCCAGTCAAATCTCTAGGAGGTTCTCTTTACTATGTAATCTTCATAGATGATTACTCAAGAAAAACTCGGTTATATCTCCTGAAGACAATGGATGAAGTATTTAGCAAGTTTCAAGAATTCAAGGAAGAGATAGAGAACCTCACAAACAATAAAATCAAGACCTTGAGAACAGATAATGGAGGAGAATACACATCAAATGAATTCGTTTCCTTTTGCAAATCAGAAGGGATTAGGAGGGAGCTCATTGTTCCTCATAATCCTCAACAAACTGGTGTAGCAGAAAGAAAGAATAGATCTATTGAAGAAACCGTGAAGGCAATACTAAACGATCAAGGTTTATCTATGTTTTTATGGGAAGAAACAACCATGACAACGATATATGTTCAGAACAGAAGTCCTCACCACATATTGAAGGATATGACTCTAGAAGAAGCCTTCTCAGGAAAGAAACCTAATGTGGAAAACCTAAGAATCTTTGGATGTCCTGTTTACTTTCACATTCCCAAGGAAACAATGAATATATTAGAACCCTCAGAAAAGAAGGGCATATTCGTGGGATATAGTGAATCATCCAAGGCTTATAGAATCTATATCCCAGAACAACATAAGATTAAAGTCAGCAGAGACGTGAACTTCAATGAATAGATGGCTTTCAAGAAATCCATAGAAGAAACTATAGAAGAAGAAGAGTATGAAGAGCCTATTTAAGCCATTGTACCTATGATTCAGACACCGTACCTAAGACCAAGAAATGACCAGCTTGGCTTGAAGTCACCCTACAAGAAGCAGAAAGACTCAAGGCCCCAAGTGGGACCTTCAGAAAAAGTAAGAAGCCCAAAATATTCTCCAGCTATGCAACATATATGAAAAATCTTCTAGATGAAGAACCTACCATGTTTGAAGAGGCAATTCAAAATAAGCAATGGAAAGAAGCCATCATGAAAAATGATGTATGGGAAATTGTGCCTAGACCTAAAGAAAAATTAGTAGTAACTTCAAAATGGGTATATAAGATCAAAAATGCAACAGACGGAAGCGTGGATAAATATAAGGCAAGGTTCATAGCTAGAGGGTTCTCCCAGAAGGAGGGAGAAGACTATGATGAAACATTTTTTCCAGTTGCCAGATATACTTCCATTAGAGCTATCATGTCTCTTGTCACTTCCATGGGATGGAGTTTACATCATATGGATGTAAAGACAACTTTCCTCAATGGAGCAATCGAAGAATAAGTATACATTGAACAAACTCAAGGGTTTGAAGTACATTCTAGAGACACTCATGTTTTCAGACTAAAGAAATATTTATATGGACTCAAACAAGCTCCAAGAGCTTGGTATGCCAGAATAGACAACTACCTAATGAGACTTGGTTTCTCCAAAAGTCATGCAGATCCAAATTTTTACTACAAAGTCGTGAACAATGCACCTGTGATTCTACTGCCATATGTCGACGATCTATTCCTAACAGGGGAAGAGTCTCTCATCATCTAGTGCAAAAGGGAACTAGATTTTGAGTTTGACATGAAAGATCTTGGTCTCATGCATTACTACTTAGGACTAGAAGTAGGGCATAAGAGTGGTGAAGTATCCCTTAGACAAGGAAAGTATGCAATAAATATTCTTTAGAAGTTCAGAATGATGGATTGCAAATCCATGGACACTCCAATGACCACAGATATAAGAAAAGTAAGAGACTTAGATTCTGATCCAGTAGATCCATCACTATATCGACAATTGATTGGGTCATTGATGTATATGGTAAATACTCAACTAGACAATTGTTTTTCCATGAACACACTAAGTCAGTTCCAGGTGGAACCTAGACATGAGCATTGAACAGTTGAAAAACATGTTTTAAGGTATATTCATGGGACACTAAACTACGGTTTAAGATATGCAACATCCACTGATATACAGCTTCATGGATTCACAGATTTATATTAGGCAGGAAGTGTAGAAGACAAAAAGATCACTAGATGTGTTTTAGCTTGGGCTCTACTATGATATCTTGGGGCAGCAGGAAACAAAAGTTTGTCGCACTTAGCACAGAAGAAGCAGAATATATCACAGCATGTGAGGCATGTACAAAAGCAAGATGACTGAGAAAGTTGATTTCTGGATTATTTGATAAGGTTCCAGATTCGACCATAATACACTGTGACAATAAGAGTTGTATAAGATTATCATAACACCTAGTGTTTCATGATTGATCGAAACACATTGAGATCAAATACTAATTTATTCGAGATAAAGTCTAGGAAGGAGAATTAAATCTCCAGTACATCCCCACAGATGATCAGACAACAGATATCTTGACAAAGCTTCTGTCCAGAATAAAGTTTGCATATTTTCAAGACAAATTGGGGATTGTGGAAATAACTCCCTTAGTTGAAAGGGAAGAAATGTCTCTCTAGGTTGGGAGGGAGCACTGACATATCACTGAATTGAGGACAGTCATTTTCAAGTTTGAAAAATGGTCCAGCTTAGGCAGTTCCTTTCCAATTCAAAAAGTGGTTTGATATTTATGATGGACAGGCATTTTCCAGTTCGGAAAATGGTCCAGATTGAGTGGTCATTTTCGTAATGAAAATGGTTCGATGGATTGTTGATGTACCTTAGAAAATGATTTCCCATTGTGGTTAACGTGGGGAATGGTCTAGGACAGTATCTCTTCTTGACGATCACTCTTAGCAGTGGTCAAGAAGACTGGTCCGCCTCGTCGGACAGTCATTCTTTTGAATATCACAGTTGTGAGCAATTTCCAACAATGGTCCATTTTGGAGGTTGGTGTCGGACAATCATTTCCTTAGGAAATGGTTAGGATAGTCATTCCCTAGGGAAGATTCATTCTCTCCAGGTTGCAATTTGTTTAGTGCTGGAGGAATGACCCAGATAGGTGAATGGTCCAGGTTTAGCAATCAAGGACAAGCTTTCCCTAGGGTAGACTCATTCTCTCCAGGTTGCACTTTGCTTAGTTCCAGAGGAATGGGCTAGGATAGAGAATGGTCCGGGCTCAGAAATCAGGACAGTTATTCTTCCTTGTTTAAGAAGAATAGTCCAGATAGCCCATCATTGATGTTCTACTCTGAGGGAAGATGCTCTTCCAAATCTCACAGATGTGAGTGGAAGAATGGCCTAAATGACTCAGTTTATATCATAACATTGTTTCTGTGCAGGTTGATATCAATTGATATGATTACTATGGAGGACTGTATGTCTCCAAACATTAGAAGTATGCTATTGTGGTGGATATGTTTCATTGTTTGTGACTATGTGTCACAGATTAAGTAGTTGTGTATTACTATGGATAAACAAAATTGTGTTCTATCAGTTGACATTGTACTAGTTGTCATGGATATTATCCAGTTGGATAATAATGACAGTGCTCGTAATGCTACCAGTTGAATGGTCTATTTATGCTCAAGACCATTATCAATTATACCTCCCTAGCTAGGAGGGAGTGTTGATATTATGGTATCTTAAGGAGGTATCAACCTCCATTGTGACCCTTTGAAAAGATTAGAATATTTCGGAAGCAATAACAGAAGTGAATGTAACCCTAGAAGAGATGTCGACTAAGAAAGATAATTAATATGAATTAATTAGTACCCAGCATGAGAAGTCTGCCCAGGCAGTTTGTTAGAGCCAGTATAAATACAAGGTGTCAATCCTCACTTTACACACACTTCTTAGAATCGAAGAGAGACACTTGTGCACACTGCAGTATGGTAGTCTTGTGCGCAAGTCCTAGAGAAGGTGTTTCCCCCAGTTCTAAAGTTTTTTGTTTCTATCTTTCTAGGTTGGACTCTCTAATCAACTTTGGTTACTTTTTGCTTGGTGCATTAGCCTTGCTTGGCTATTGGTTTGCTACCAGGATTCTTCTCTCTATCAAGGTCAGGGTGCTCAGAGGGTGGCTTCGGCCTATGGTTGGGTGACAATAGTGATATTGTCTATGGTAAAACGAGCACATTCTAACACAAACATGGGCATATCTTCACAACAAAGATCCAATAGTAGGAAATAGATCTGCTCTCCTTAGAATGTGACATCATCTTGAAATACAACAGTGAGAATTGAACAACTTTGTGGTTAGTCGTTGGATATTATTAAATTATCATATCGTATCTTATCTTTCCAAATTTTGAACATACAAGAGCAAGATATCGAGTTAGAAGCTCGAAGATCTTGTTCTAGTACACGCACTGGCAACCATTCAACAAGAAGCATTTCAACGGACTATAAATATGGAAAATCCACTACCAAGGTAGGATCCTATCAAATTACTAATTGTAGCCAATGCATTAGAACTGCATCAAGGGATTCAAAACATCTCTTTTGCAAACTTGCAATTATTTTGATGGGCATAAGCAAAAGATCCAATAACCACTTGTTTGAGTTTTATGTCTTCTATAGTGGGTTGATTACACATCAGAACCACAACAATTAAGGTTGTTTCCAGCCATGTTGAAGGATTTTGAAATGATGCGGTTTCAATCTTTGGAGGGCAATTCAATATTTTCATGGGCTGAACTGCAAGACACTTTCTCGTGTAAGTATAGAGAACATTGCAAAAGGAAGACCCCCAAAGAGGAGATTATTGAAATAATGTAGAAGGATAAGAAATTACTGGAAGAATTTCTAGATTGGCTCATGTATCTCAAGAAATATTGCAAGGACATTTCTCTGAATAATAACACGTATAAATTGGAATTCTTGTAAAGCTTGAAAGAAGAGGCATGTGTTTGATTAATTGTCATGATGTGTGGGGTAAAAAGGAAAAATAGGTTCACTGAGTTGAAGACCTAACCATTGGGGTTCTATTGAATTTCCATAGGATGGAACAACTTAGCAATCAAGCTCTCCCAAAAGGTTGAATCTAGTAGCTCTTCATTGATATATTTTTAGGAAAAATTGACAGAAGAAATGGCTAAGCAACTTACTACCTTGGCCATTGAAATGAAACAATTAAAAGATGAATGAGTATTTAGAAAAATTCTAGATACATGGTATGTTCCCTGCAAGGACCCACCAAGTAAGGCCCAATCAACTAACCCGACATAGTTTCTTGAGAGGGGAGATAAGATAAGACAAGATCATTTTATTAATTTCCAACAAATGACAAGAAAAGTAGGTCAATAGGACTAAAGAGACTCCTAGATAAATATTGAAAGTAGACAGATAAAGAACTGAGTGTCTATCTAAGAGCTAAATATCTAGCCAAAAAATATATATAAGATGGTTCAAGTACAATACTGATATTAAAGATTGAAACTTGCATTGAACAAAGGAGAGAAAGAACAAGTAGCACAAGTTTCGGACAAAGAACAGTTAATGGTTATGGGATTGTATTAGCATCCCATGAGGAGGCCTTCTTCCTCGTCGCAATTCAACCCTCAGATTTTTTGGTAGAACACATACTACCACCCTAAACCAATGAAATATTCCCAGCAGCCATCATACCCATCAGCCTATCAATCATTGCCATATCAGCCTCAATATATGTCATTTGAGCCTCAATATTAGCCACAATCAATGCCCATTTATCCACTACCACCATATCAAAATTATCAATGATATGCACACCAACCTTATCAACAACAATATCGGAAGTGTTTCTTCATTCACAGCTATGATATCAAAACTTAACACAACCTTAAGTACACCACAATGCAATCTTTGCTATATGATATGATAATTCCATGTGGGTTTTCAAGTACCAAAATTGTGTTTGATGTCTATTTTATCTTTAGGTAGCAAAAGAAGAGTTTTGTGGAATCTTCATCATTCCTATCCCAACTGATTTTTTGGCTTTGATCCTAGCACCAATGGCTACATACTGCTTGAATGATCGAAATTGATGTTAAATATCCCCAACAATTTGTTTCTTGGATGAATTGAGTAAGGTCCAATTCCGAATCAGACCAAAAAGGTGTTAATTGCTTCTAAAGGTTATACTTTTCTTTAATTTGAAAGCAACTCCTTGCCATCCTAGCCTAGCCAAGAAAAATAGGTTCATGGATTGTTGCCTCCCACCAAATAAAATAATCTATACCATCTATTGGTAGTTGGAGAAGATTGTACACCTTGAAGATATGTTGAATATTATTCTCTAAATCCAAGAAGGAAACATTTAGCCTATAAGAAAGTTTACTAAATAATTATGAATCTGCTTGAGGATCATGTAAGTAGAAATGGGAAGATAAACTTATGCATTCAAAATTTATTCTTAGTTTACTGACAAAACTAATTTAATGGTGAAGGTAATCATTTAGAAATTCCCATACATCCTGGCTTGAATCTTCTCAACATCATTCTAGCTATTAAGCCATATTTGTGATCTGTTGTCAACCGACTACTTTCTCTCCAACTAATATCTTTAATTTGAAGAGCACCCTGCAATGGGCTCAAACTTGCATTTTTGTAGGACCAAGCGTGGCCAATCACCCATGAATTATTCATAGAACCAATTTAATGGTGAAGGTATTCATTTAGAAATTCTCATATATCCTGGCTTGAATCTTCTCAACATCATTCTAGCTATTAATCCATATTTGTGATCCATGGTCAACCAAATACTTTCTCTCCAACTAATATCTTTAATTTGAAAAGAATCGCTACAGTGGGCCCAAAATTACATTTATGTAGGACCACAATTGGCCAATCACCCATGAATTTTTCACAAAAACAAAGGTGTATGCACATTAGTCATGAGCATAATCAGGATGCACAAATGTACATGAAGATACCATACAATCATTATTGAAGTAGTTGTCCAGCCATATCTTTCTAAATTGATTACCAATGTTATTATAATACAATTCATTTAATATGTGACTTCGATATTGTAGATTTACAGAGAGGATGACAAAAGAAATAATGCAGCCATCACATTATTTGCAAGCATATTGAAGATGCATGGGCATATACGAAGCTATCATGCGATCAATACTTTAGTAGTTGTCCACCACGTGACCATACTTAATTACGTGACAATGGAACAAGTATTTGCATGGAGAAGGACCATATAAGGTGAAAGGTCAATCCCATTGTAGGCAATCACATTATTTGCAAGCATATTGAAGATGCATGAGCATATACAAAGCTATCATGCAAGCAATACTTTAGTAGTTGTCCACCACGCAACCATACTTAATTACATGACAATGGAATAAGGATTTGCATGGAGAAGGACCATATAAGGTGAAAGGTCAATCCTATTGTAGGCAACTATAACTTAATAAGGAGTCCTCAAGACATGGCTTTGCTAGGAACCTAATATATTGCGCTACAGTGGCATTTTCTTCTGTTAGATTAGAAAATATAATGTAATCCTTACATACCTAACGAGAATAACTTGGAAGCATTTAATAGCATGGGCATAGGAATAATTGAAAGTCGGAATCATAGTTAGCTCCCAATATTATGTTATTTTATACACAAAAGGCTAATTTTGTATCAAAATGTATTCCTTCCATAGTTCTACTAGAATGGGTATAATGCTAAACTTTTGTGGAAAAAAGTGTTGAGTTTTGGTGTACCTTGGGAAGTGGTCCCCTTGTGGTTTTGGGTCTCTAACCACAAGAGGGTAATATTTGTACCTATGTACCTTGTACGTTATGTCTAATTCCACATTGACTTTATCCAAAGTCAAAAAGGTGGAATTTGTCACTTAAGGCGAAAGTGACAATTAATTCACTAAGTGGGTGAATTAAGGGACATAAAGTGAACTTAGGAAACTTAACCCAAAGTGGCTTTCTAAGTGAGATTTGTTTGAGATGATCTCACCCATTGATTAGAGATGGCTTGGAGTGATCTAGGCCATT
>JASDQU010336797.1:2185-12601 GCA_032191745.1 Picea mariana | reverse complement strand
TCTTTTTGAATAATTCAAACACTATAGCAAGAGCCATTCCACTCACCTCTTGAGAGGATCGTCATTGTATTTCTTCACCAATGTCACTTTCCATTGCATGAAGAGAAGATCTCTCTATTAGGGAACTGAAGAGTCCTCCCAAGGAGGAAGAGGGGATTCATAAGTCCCTGCCTTTCTCTACAATGTTAGCCTATCAATATATTGATCCATTGGTAGCTATATGATTGTCAGTTTTTGTTTTTCATGGTTCTAGTTCTTGCAAGTTTCTCTAACATTTATTTCTCTTTGTTTTTAGTTTTATTTCCTTTATTCATGTGTATTTGGTTATCTAATCAACTCACAAACCTCTGTCTTGTTTAGCTGACTTAACTAGGCAAGTAAGTGTTGTGTTTTTGCTCACCCATGTGACAAAACCAACATAACATATTGGCGACCATACTGGGGATCGATATCAAATTCCTCCCTATTTAAGTCTTGAGAGAAATTATTTCTAATTGTTTGGATATGTAGGTACCAAAACCGACCTAATCCAGTCTTCCAAAGTCATAACTCAGAGCCAAGGCAAGAGAATTTCACTTTGAAAATTCTTTCTTGACGTGTGACAGGAAGTGCGGGGCTTTCGAGGCACACAGATGTGCATTCTGCACGTTGTGCATGTGAAAACCTTCATAACTATGCACATTGTGGGCATTATGCACCCTCTGTGCGCCTGTCAGAAGTATAGCCCGCGCATAAGTTCATTTTTTGCAAAATTGTAAGGGTTTTTATGAGTGGTTTGAGGGCCCCTTGCTGTCAGTTTGTAATTTCCTGCACTTTGTAAAGAAACCACACTTCACTTAGAGTCCTTTCTCACAAGAAGGTTAGCTAACATAAGTGCATAGGGGTAAAAAGAATCATTATTCTTCTCTTTTCTTTGTTGCCACATGGATGGCTCATTTGGCATTTAAAATTTTGAGTTGAAGTCATTGTGTTTTCAAACACAATGAATTAATTTGGGACTAGAAATCAATTTTAACCCTCAAGTATTCTCTTCCCCCGCACCCAAGTGTGATCTCAGGAATCGGAAAAGGTGGTTGAAAGGAAATTTATTCTCCCTTAAAAAATCATTAGATGAGGACAAAGCCCCCCTAGGGTACCTCTTAGTTTTGGAAATCATCTTAAATCTTAGTAAGGGCCCATACATGCTCACATGTTTGCAATCTTAGAATATTTTCTAAAATCTTTCCTAGTTTAGACAACACTCTAGGAAAGTTTAAAAGATCAAGTAATGGGCCCATACATGCCCACATGTCTACAATCCTAGAATAGTTTCAAAATATTTTCTAGTTTATACAACATTCTAGGGAGTTTAAAGGATCAAGTAAGGACCCATATGTCCACATTGCTAGTCATTTAGGGCTTTAAATATTCTGCAAGGTTGTACCAAAGAAACATAGTAAGTTGGGTAAGAAGATTTGTAAGGACCACATGAAGTCCACATGTTGCATTATTACACTTAACTTATTAAAAATATTTTTCACACTTTTCACTTTCTTGCACACAAAGTCACTCATCACAGACACAATTTCTACTAGAAAAGTGGAGGTCGAAGTAAGCTTTCTTTTTAAGTACCCACAAAGTACTTCAAAGGAATTCTGAAAGATATGACTACTTCTTTGGAAATTATCCACACCAATTTAATTCAAATGAGGTTGGTACATGACCCCAATCTCTCATCCCATTCCATCTAAAAAATTTCTAAGAACGCACTAAATTTTCCTCCAAAGGAGGTGCCAAAAGAAATTTTTTAGTCTAGGTAGGATCTCAGGGGTAGGCATCCAAATAACCCCATGTTATCAGGTTCTCACATTTTGAAACAATATAAGTTGAGAATATTGATCTTTCAAATCCTCCAAGTCAAGTGTTCCTATACCATAAGGCAGGGAGATACCCATGAAGGGTCGAAGGTCGAGGTCCAGTTGTTTTGTGCATCCCTCCTTGAGTCACCCAACTCTTGTGAGGGTATCCAGCCCATGACCCATTTATTAGGCCAAAAATCTAAATGTTGCACTTTGACTGAGGTACTTAGTGGCCAAACATACGTTATCTACCCAAGTGGTGGTTGTGGGTTGCAGTCACACCTTGATCATATTTTGTGTGGCTATTGGGAAATATCGCCAGTTCTTTCGATATATGCACGCTCTACCCCTCATTATAACTGATTTCTTCAACATTCACTAGTTCCTCTTCCAGTGGCTTCAGACCCCACTGTCGAGTGTTATTAGAAGGCCCAGTGATAAATTTAGAGGAAGGACGATAGTTCTTTTAGGACACAACCATTTATTTTTGTTTTCCCCCACAAGGTCAAAATCCCCCTATCCACATGCTTGTTTACTTTATGGTTGATTTATGTATGATGTTCATTTGATTATTGTTACAGGAAAATCCCCCTATAGACAGGTGAACTTCCTCTTAGATATAGACCCCTATAACCAAGAGAGAAAGGTTCTAATTGTGGTCACTGACATCCATTTAAACCTAGCTAAATTAATCTATAGAGAAGAGGAAGAAGATGTACTTTTTTTACAATGTTTGTCCTCACCCAGTTCCAAGTTGAGCTACGATACACAAGCTCTTCAATAGGTCTTGCAATCCAATAAAAGATAAATCATGCTTCCTATTCTACCATGATTGATTCAAAACTAGATCTATCTATCAAAGACAAGTTCACCTGTCCGCAAGGGGATTTTCCTGTAACAGAAATTGGCGACTCCACTGGGGAACGAATCTTTCAGTTTTGGTTTCCTTCCTTGGTCTTGTTTTGGCCTTTTCTCACATTTAGGTATTATTCATGTTGTGTCTCTGATTCTTAGATGTGTTGATGTCTCTTGGATTCATCCCATACACACTCAATTTATGGATTTTCTTGAGTTTTTTTTAATTTCTGGGCAAGTTTTTGAGTTCTGAGAGGCCAGCACTCCCCTACCTCTACCACCAGAGTGTTGGAACTCCCTTCCATGATCCCATAGATATTTTCAATGCTCTGGTACCCTTGACACCAAAGTGTTGGTATTTTTCTGTTAAAAACCTTTTTGGGAGTTGATCTCTGAGTCTAGTTTTTGCTCTTTCATCTGCTCATGGTTATTACCATCTCAGTGTGTCTTTGTCTTGGCCTCCGAAATTTTTATTTCTAAGAATTGATGATGTTTTGTTTGGATTTTTGACATTTTTCTTCCGTACTTTGAGTCACTCTTCATCCCTGATATTTGGAGTCAATCCACTACTTTTTCATTTATCTGATTGAATGAAAGTTGTTGTAAGGAAATTCAGAGATTTAAGTACTGTTCCATTTGATCTTTGAGATAATTTTTCCCAAGAAATTCCTCTTGTATTTACTTATATTTTACCACCTTTCAGATCACTTTTATTGTTTGATCATCATCCATTAGCCTTCTCCTACCTTCACTAGCAATTTCACCAATTTGTATGCATTCTGGGTGAGTTTTTCTTCTTTTTTTTGACTATTTTTTGAGTTTATGTGTGAATAAATTCCCCCATGTAGGCCATATAAGAGCACTATAACTCCCCTACAGTGATTTAGGGAGTGCTTCAACACTCTATACCCTTGATACAGGGAGCATTGGTCTCCTTTTTGGAGGAGTTTTGCCCTTTTCCGCTCAGATTTTCTCAGCTTGTTTTGTGGAAGTATTTACCCAGACTTTGTGATTGGTTTGTGAAGTTATTTAGGTTGATATTTGGTGCTTAGAACCCCTTATTGTATTTATTGGAGCTTGAAACATTTTTTGAAATGTGAAATTTCCCTTTCTAGCTGCTTGTTTTATCAGGACAATTTGAGTGATTTCTCTTTCTCCCTGTCTTTTCTTGGATTCTTCTCTGCATCTTCTTGTACTCAATGAATGTTTGTCAGTTGTTGAATCCTTTATTGAGTTATTTTTAGGACAATTTTCTACTTGTTTTCTTTCATTTCTCATTCCTTTGAGTGCATGCTTTGTTTGAAACCATTGTCGCTTCGTGTCTTTTGCATCTGCATAGGAATCTTTCTCCTAATTGAAAGTAGTAGAGCATAAAAGGATTTGTATTTACTTTATTTATACATTAGAATCAAACAAAGACCATACTTTCATTATTTATTTTGGGTATTGAAACTATCTTGCATTCGAAGTAGTGAAATTGCATGGTTTTTGGCATTTTGGGACATTGTGCATCTAGGAATTATAAATGTTTTCTCCTTCTTGTAATATAGCTTTCATCGAAGTGAAATATTTGCATTCTCATTTCTTTTCATTGTTTAGAGTCGGTAAAAACATCATTTATTCCACTCCATGTTCCTTTTGAGTAAACAACGGCCTTAAAATCAAGCGCTCAACTAAAATTTATCAGGCATTTTTTATGTTAGAAAACCTACATTAGATTAAGGTGTAGGGATTTGGAATATGTTGAAAGGATAACTTTCCACAACTGTCAAACAAACTTATCATCTTGCGATAGGGAGAGAAAATCCAATTTTCATTTAAGCTTACTGGGATCCCCCTCTCACACAGGGGTTACGCACAAGGTCATGTTTGGGAGAGTTATGGAGATTATCCCTCCGTGGTTTAACCATTCGTATTAGTCAGATCATATATTGGGGGTTCTTCTTGAGTTTCAACTATCTTCATTTTCTCTCGGTGCTTCGTGAATTCCAAATCTGTTTGGGGTCCTCTGGAGTTCTACCGGTCCACTTGTCCTCAGTTCTCTTGAAGGATTTCAAACTTGTTATCATGCCCATACATTCAGACTGGACTGTAGACTTTACCCGCCCAGGGGCGGACTGCAATTTAGTGACCTTAGTAGCCATAATCTTTAGGGTCTTACACAATTTGATGGTGAAGGGAAGTCTCATTGTACCTGGAACAGACATTGTTCAAACTCACTTGGGCTCCTTGGAGGGTAAATCCACAATTACTATGTGGAAGCTTGCACCAAGGTGTAAGTCTGTTAAGCAGGTCGCTAACGTAACTGATCCACCTTCTCTATCCATGCCCCTTCCTATATTGATCTCGTGATGTTAGATTTCACCACCAACTAGTGGTTTCATTCTGGGAATTTTTGTTTGATTGTCTGCTTCTTAGATTCATAGCATGTGTTGTTTGTTTTATTTAGTGGACCTTAGGTCAAGTCAGTGTTAATGGCATCAACTCCTGGGAGTACCAATGGGGGAACCCCTTGTCCCGGGGAACCTTTCACCATTCCTTATTTTGGAAACATTGGTCCTCCGTACATTGCCACACTGAGTCTTCTGGGACTCACCATTGGATTACCAGTTTGGTTGTTCCCCACACCGGTGATATCGAATCTTCCCAGTGCTTCAGTTGCACCTAATATTTTAGATGTAAGTACACCACCCACACATCAACCTCATGTAAAATTTTCTCCTTCTTCACCCATATCATTAAGTCTCCTTCCCTTTCTCCTTCTTCACCTAGTGAAAGCTCTAAAGCAAGTAGTCAGGTTGATAAGAAGAAGAAGAAATGGAAAAAGAAGAAGAATAAGAACCTGAAAAGGACCAAGCCTCCAACCATATCAGATGTTGGATCCAAGCAACCAACTACTATTAATCGTACTGGGAGTGTTGATGAGGTCGACAAGATTAAAACGATGAATTTGAAACCCAAATTTCCTTGCAGTCTTTGTAAGGGTGACCACTTTCTTAAGGATTTCTCTGGTCTTCCCAAGGTCTTAGAAATGTGGTCCTCCACATCATCGGCCTCTGCTAGACATGCTGGTGATGCCCCATCAACTAGTGACGTTAAGGTTGGTAAGAAGAAGACAACTGTCAAATTTCCTTGTATGTTATACGAAGGTGATCAGTATTCTCACCTTTGTCCTCATATGGACGAGGCTTCTTCTCTTTTGGAAAAGCTTCAACTCCCAACTGGTTATCATAAGATTTCCCCCAACCCATCGTTAGTTGATGGAATGGTCAATCTGGTTCCATCCCTGGCCAGTCTGGTTGATCAAGTAGTCAATCTAGTTTCATCCTCGGTTGAACCACTAACCAAAGTAGTTGATCCAGTTCCATCATCGATCAACCCCACTTTTCATTTGAAAAGTGAAACCCAAGTGACTGATCCAGTCCCGACATTGGTCAGTCCCACCCTTCATTTGAAGAGTGCAAACATAGTCAATCCCACTCCTCCTCTAACGAGTGCCAAAGTGGTTTCTTTGATCCCTACATCAGTCAGTCTGGTTGATCATGTCGTCAATCTGGCCACTTCCTTAGTTGAACCAGTTGACAAAGTGGTTGATTTGATCCCATCTTTGGTCGATCTTGCTCTCCTGTTAGAGAGTGCAACCCAAGCATTCGATATGTTTCCACCTGTCGACCCCATTCTCCCCTTGGAGAATGAAACCAAAGTGGTCGATTTGATGTCGTTATCAATCGATCCTACTCTCCCGCTAGAGAGTAAACCTTATTTTTCCCACGTTTTTCTCGTTGATACAAAATCTACCGTGCTGGGGGGAATTCCTCATTCTCCTGTGAAACCCCCTCCAAGTAATGAGGCCATCCTTTTTTATTGGGGTGTGCTAACTGGACCTCGTCTTCCCTCTCACATTCCTTTTAAGATTATAGTACAGGTTTGTGGTCGGGGCATTCCTCATGCACTGATAGATGAAGGTTCGTCTGTTAGTATTTTGTCCTCTATTTCTTGGAAAGCTTTGGGTTATCCTCAGCTTGTGCCGGTTACCTAGACTCTGTTCACTTTTAACAGAAGAACCAGTCACCCTTTAGGATTCCTTCCTCATTTTCCTGTAACTTTGGGAGGGAAAACTGTCTTTATTGATGTTATGGTAGTCCAAGACCCCTTGGATTTCGATTTACTCCTTGGGAGAGATTATGTCTATGCCATGAAAGCTATTGTGTCCACTCTTTTTCGTGTGATATATTTCCTGCATGATGGAAGAATGGTGACTATTGATCAACTTCCATACGTTGGCCTGACTTGATTACCAACCCAATGACCTCCCTAAATGGTTCTTATATGCAGACAATATTGCCCCTGCCATAGGTCAATTATGTGGTGTTGTCTCCCATGACTTCAACTTCCGATGACTCAGATTTGGTAGTTGACATGGTGATCTCTTCGGTAGGTCTATTGGAGCCTAATCTCCTTACCCCTAACGCAACCCTCGACATGTGTTCCTTCCAGAGCATTGTTCTTCCATCCATTAAATATCTCTTGGAAGCCATGACTGAGTTTTGTTCCTTGACATGGTGTCCTTCCAGAGCATTATCCTCTTGGAAGCCATGATCAAGGAGAGGTCACGAGCATAGTTCTCCTCTCTATAGAAATCTCGTTAAAAAATGAAACAGAGGTCACGAGCATAGTTTCTCTTCTCTGTGGAAATATCATTAAAAAATGAAACAGAGGCTATGAGCATAGTTTTCCTCTCTGTAACAAGCTCGTTAAAAAATGAAACAAAAATATGGGGATTGAACCCAGAGCCTTGAACATAGTTCTTTTCCTGTGTCAAGCTCGTTAAAAAATAAAACAGTCACCTCTCATACCAAGTGGAATCTTTCATTAGGTCTCATTTTTTAACCTTCATTTCATCCACCTATATCATGTTTCTCCATATAGTACAGAAATTGGTGACAACCTCAAAGTCGGTGAATGATTTGAAGCTTGGGGGGGCATGTCTCCAGCCTTTTATTATCTTTTTGGAGTTATGCCACTATATTTTCAAGTTGGAGGCAGAGTACCAACCATCCATGGGTATCCCAACCTTTGGAAATTATGTTGGGAATTTACAAGCATAGTTTAATTTTGTTTCAAGCTTGTTTCAAAATGAAACCAATACTGAGCTTAGTCTTTGTTCTTTCTCGTGCTCGTAAAAAACATGAGAACGCAACCGAGTAAACTGTTATCTCTTTTTTGAACTCGCATGGATACACTAAAAAGGAACCCCCTGGAGTCATCTTTAAGCTCTTTTCATACTCTCTAAACATGAAAAGATTGTCGAGTGATCTTGCTTCCTTTCCCACTCGTTAAAAGGTTTGAAAGGGTGTCTTTCGAGTGATAATTTATCTATTTTTCGGCCTCGTGAGACTAATATTACAAAAAAGGAAAACACTGGAGTCCTCTTTAAGTTCTTTTCAGACTCTCTAAACATGAAAAATCACCTAGTTTACCTTCTCTATACTCGTTAAAAAAATCATACATTGAAGGGCCCATACGGGACCGAACCCTTACTTCTTCCAGTTTGTTAAACAAAGGAAGAGGGACTTACCGAAGGTGAGTTATATCGAGCATGTGTTACCCTCCTTGAGCTCGTTAAATTAAAAAGAGGTACTCGTCTATCTGGATGGGGGAAAAAATTGAAGGAAGCAAGCCAAGCAATTTTTGGAAACATTACAGGTCACTCTTGTAGTCGCCCTTGAACACGGCACATTGTCTTTTCATCCGCTGAACCTCTGCACTGAACCAATCCTCTGAGTTTCTTTACTCCTTTGGGTCACCCGACAAAATTCATAATATCCACTGCATCATGTTTTGGTCCTTATCAAGTTTCTACCATTTGTGCCCCAATGTTCAAGGGAAGTATCTACCTCGAGAGTCAACCATCACAAATTTCCAGTTTCAATACCCATGTCATTCCATGTTTATTTGATCCACCAATTTACATCTCTGTGTCAGTTTAGTGTCATTGATGGGGGATACATCAAGGCCCTCCTTCGATGAGTTTGTTCCTATCGACGTCAACACATTATCCGAGAACTAGACTTAGAAACCAGTTAGTACCTTGGGACCTGCATGCCTCAATGGCAGGCCTCCTCACCTCCGACAGTGGGTTTACATCATTGACCTCTAATCAGATGATTCCACGAATTTTCTACTTCAGCTCATTTATTCGCGGTCGCTAGAATGTACTAGGGTAACTTGGGAATCATTAACATTAATGGCGATTTCCCTCGCGCGTGTTAACAGTTTACCTCATTGACCGGTAATCAAGTGGTTTCTACCATGTTCGACATCAGGACATCTATTCACATGGTTAGATTCATACTTCATTGAGATCGGTAAGAAGACCTTGGGTTGAGTGATCACTCTGATATATACTTTGCCCAGGTTGCAACGGAGTTTTTTTTGAGAAAATTGACTCATATACTAATACTATTACATAGATCCACTTTGTATTGGTTTGTGTCTATGTCTTGTCGTTTCATAGATCCACTGTGTATTTTTCATGGCTACGATCAGTTCATGTCATGGAAGTATAGATCCACATTGTATCTTTGGTGGCTATACTCTTTGTTAATATAATTATGGATCTGCATTGTATCTTATGGCAGCCATTGTTGGAAGATTGGTTGTTGTCATTGATGTCAACCCTAGTCATGGGATTTGGACCCATATATTGATAAAGGTATTTGACATTAAGGACAATGCACATGCATATACAACACTCATGAATGGATAGTATACATCATGTTGTTTCTATTGGTATGTGGCACGTCACGTGGATACTCATGGTTGAGGAGAAATGAATTTTTGAAGATGACAAAGTGAATTGAAGAAGGAAGCACATGTAGGCCCTGAAGATAATTAAAGAAAAGAATTACAAAATAAGAAAGTGTCAGGTCGTCCCTAATGTTAAAATGAAGTGACATAAATGGTATAAATAAACATCATTATACATTCATTTCATACAAGTCGAATTTCAGAGGAAATAAGAAGTAAAGAAGGTTGGATTTCAAGGGAGGATGAAGTCTTTTGGTGATGTGTTCTAAGGTATGTTATTTTCAGGTCATCTTACCATTTTTTCTATAACTTTTTTTCTAGAATGATTCATATGGTGAAATATCTATGGTATTGAGAAGACATATCAAGGTACCTCTGGTAAAAAAATTAGTTGTTGATTCGCTATGATTATGGAGATACACTATGTGGAAGATAGGGTTTGTGACCAGTCCTGAAGCTAGTCAATAAATAGGTGTTCCGGGTAAAATAGTCATAAATTCTTCATCGAGAATCCAAATGAAGTGGGACAAATTGCATTGGAAATAGTACGAACCATAGTTTCTTTTGTGAAAATTTTAGAATCAAATGTTAATTATTGAGCACAGGGCATTATGTCCAAGTTCACTCTCTTGAATAGGCCAGAATTGATTAAAGTCTATCATTCTTTCTATAACCTCTTTTTGGGGAGGATTCAAGGAGTGAAAATTGGAGGAGTTTCAGAGAATACATTGAGTAATATTATCTACAGTATCAGAGTACTCCAAGAATTGAAGAATTGTAGAAATTGAAGAAGTCTCAGGAAGCATTATCAGGTTCTATGTGATGATTGGTTGATGGTGATGATTTAATGTAAAGTTTTATTATCTCTCATATATTCTTGGGTGGAAGGAAGGGGCAAGGATGGAGAGTTCAA
>JASDQU010336796.1:0-12601 GCA_032191745.1 Picea mariana | reverse complement strand
TTCTTAATAGCCTTATCAGGATGCTTTAAGGGTAGCCATTTTGTGGGAAGTGATCCCTCAAACTATCTGGTTTGCTGCCACTATTTTAAAGGGTGTTCCTTTGAATATTCAGACTAAGACTGTATTAGCCATTTATGATCCAGTAAAAGGGTATTACCTAAAACGGTTGTTTGTGATATATGTGAGACCATTTGCTTGGATAATGTAGGGGTATTGCCTTGAGTATATTTTCTGATACTGTATCAGTAATATTGGGTAAAGCTGAATGTTGCTTGACATAGTCTACTAAGACGCAAATGACGTGTGTTTCTTACAGGTTAAGCATGGCTGGAGTTAATGCTTAGGGTTTTGTCCCTTAGGCCCAGATTTCGAACTAAGACGCTTTGATACCATATGTAACAGCCAAATATTTCTAAACATCATTTACTTCCATAAGAAATTTACTTCATGAACTGAGATAATAACTTCATAACATAACAAAAATCTTTATAATAGCAACTTCAGTGACTTTAATTTATCAATGAATAATGATTTCATGGCAGAATGAAATAAACACATAGTTTAACAAATTACTTGGTTCTGATGCTAATTTATGTTGCTTTGTTGCCTTGTTGTTGCCTTCCTACTACCTGATACACAAACCAACCCAGCCACAAACAAAGAATAACTGCCCAAACCTACTGTCCTCCCTGCCAACTAGGAAAACTACCCAGCTCTAGGATATCTATGGATATCCTGGCCCCCGTGCCCAAAACCTCCAGCAACTCGGTGCCTCAACTGATCCTTCCTTTAATGTTTTATCTTATCAGGACTAATAGGTTATCCCTTGTTGGGTACGTAACCATTTTATAACATATTTCATTGATCTCTTAAATTTATTTCTCATGTCATCAAATGTGATCTGTAGTTAAATTATTAATTAATTAATCACAATTATAACCTTTAATTAATTAATAACTTACTTAATTAATATCATTAGATCAAGCTTTGTTTAATTAATACCTTGTTAAGACAATTAATCCCCTAATTAATTTTGACTTTATACTTCTTAATCATTTATCCAACTAGGGTCGTTACAGTTATATTGGGTGTGAAGGTTCGTTCTTTATATGGGTCTTCCCTACAATGTTGCTTCACTATGCATCAACACCATTTGTCAAGGTTGAAAACACATGACCATTTGAACGTTCTAAAGGTACGATGTATATAAAAAATATGATTTTATTATTTGTAATTTAGTTTTTTATGCCACGGGATAAAACATAATTAAATAATTATGTGTTTACTTTGTAGTGTCATTATCCTCTCACTTCCCCCATGACCTAAGGCATTCCATATCTAAATCATCTGTATTTGTATGTTGGATCACATAAAAGTAGATTCACATGGCTAGCATTCCATGGTGGCATAAGGAGATAACTGATATTGTTTGTATGTTTGAGAAGGAATTATCATTGAGTTTCATGGACTTGTAGATTCATCTTCTAATTCACCTAGTAGATGAGGTTGAACTAGTCGGAGTAGTATCATGTCATTGGATATTTTTTTAGAGGTACATGAATAAATTGAAAGGATTTGTTCGTCAAAGGGAAAAACCATAGGGGTCTATGGAAAATGGGTACATATCATATGATTCTTTATATTATGCCAGTGACTACATCAAGCAGCTCAACAACACACCTGGTGCAATGATTTGGGATGACAAAAGGGATGAAGAAAAAAGAGAAGGGGAGATTCTCCAAACGAATGGAAAAAGGCGCTTGATAAATAGTAAGTGACTTATCGTTTTTCAAATTCCTACACAGTAACTATTCACATTCAACTTCATAATGTATATTTTTATGATCTCATATGTACTATACGTTGGTTTGATTTCATGAATATATCAACGAATTCATAAATTGATGTCATCAATAAATTCATTTTTTACAATTCAGAGACAACACAACCATGGGTCGCATTGTACGAATAGAAGAGGAAATGGAAAAGTGACAGGAGAGAATTGAGACAGTTGAATGGTAGAAGCATGCCTTATCCTGATCATTTAAAAGAAAATATGCCAATGATATTCCCCAACAGTTGGGTTGTTGACCAAGTTAGAGAGAATTATGGTGCATCTGATCGTTACCCGCATGAAGAAGAGGATGCACTAAACATAGGGATTGGTTGTAGCAACCTGGTAATAATATTTTTGTGTACATAAATTTTAACTTCGTAATGCACATTTGAATTGTAAGTACGTCTATATTATTTTATATTTTAATGGTAAGGTTATTAGACACATATTGACACTGGGATTTGTTCATTTTTTTATAGGTGCATTTGTTCCCATCTATGTGGGCATATGGACATCATTTTCACACAGAGGATGCAAATGATGGACACATGACACAAGACTGTGGAGTGAAAGTTGAGTTCGACCAATCTAGTCATGCTAGCCACCACAATCAAAACACCATACAAAGGAAGTTAGGTTACATCAGAAATATACAAGAGATCATTTGAGTGGACTTCTCTTCTTTCCAATGTATTATTTTTAGGTGCAAGTGGTGGGACACCTTTGATCGGAATAATGTAAAGGAAGATCGTGATAGTGGGATGATATGTATCAACTCTAAAAATTTATGGGATGAAGCTAAGGAGCCTTATGTTTTTCCAAAACCATGCAACCAAGTTTTTTTTACCCAGATGTGTTGGATAGGGATTGGTGGGTTGTATTAAGACACGACCCTAGATCAAAACGTATTTTTGAGAACAACAATGTTATCATGCCAAGCAAGGAAAATAATGAGGGTGATGACAAGAGAGAGTTATGTGTACATGTTTTATTTCATGTTTAATATTGTTGTTGTGTCATTTTGTTATATCATTTATTTCGCTAATTATATTGCTTTTTATTCATCTTCTGAGAGAGGAAATGTTAAGTTAATTATAACAAATCTTTGAACAATTTTAGTTGGTTAACAGTCAGTTTGATGTGTAATGCGTTTGTCTTTCAAATTATTTATGATTGCATGGAATGATTGTTATTTGAACATATTTATATGTTGTTGCATATATTTAAAAAATTTCATCTTCTTTAAGTATTTCCAAGTGTGAAATCTTGAAAAATGTTAAATGTGGAATTGAACTTTTGAGATATGTAATTCTACTTTTTATGTTGATATAATTAGATGTAATGATATGGTTGATATGCAGGTTTAATAGTACAACATTTTTGAGGATATGTTAACACGATGATTCAAAAAATGAGCTTATGTTCATTTATTTTGTAGATTTAAAAGTAAGATTAACAAAAAATGTGGTTTATAATTAAAAAATTAAATTTATAACATGATTTTGTGATAGTTTGGTTTTTAACTAAAGTAGTGTTTGTTAGTTTACATACTTTTATCATTTTTTTAAAAAATATTTATAAACTTATGCCCCCAATGTTGAGTAAAACCACAATTAATGGAGTAATATTTTAAAATTTGAGAGCAATCAACTTACGAAATAATGACAAAAATAACAATAGGAAGATTTGTATCCACAAAATTTTAAAGCCAATAGAATGCTTATCATTGGAGATCATAACTTTTTTATAATAACCATTTTTAGTGTAGAAGAGTCTATTCAAAAAGAGTAATTAATACAATGGAAAATAATATTTATTCATATGTAATTTGTTTTTTGAAGGAAAAAAAAATAGTTAGAATGAATATGTATAATGAATTATCTATGCAATTATAGTTTCAATTTTATAATTATAGTTTCAACCATATTGAACTTTGTAATTTATAAAAATAAACATGATGATGATAACCATCTTATRACAAACATAAACAACATCTAAAATACACACTTATATTCTCTCGCTAACATCATCTAATTATATACACCTCTAGCACATATAAACATCATTAATTAGCTAGCACACATATCTAATAATTTAAYAGGGCATCATCATTGTCATCACATCTAACAAAATGCAAGCATTTTCTAACATCGTCATCACACACATCTAACAAGCATCATTTAGCATACACATATATCGAGCACATTTAACATTAAACATATCTAACATGACCTAAAAAATGCACACATCAACATCAACATATAAATTAATTAAGTATATCATCATGATCAACATGAAAAATGCATGTCTAATGAACAATGTTATAACATACACATCTATCAAGCACATTTAACATCCAAATATAACATGACCTAATAATATACACATCAACATCAACATATAAATTAAGTCCAATTGATAGAATAATCTGCATATCTACAACAATAGTGGAGACCTGGTCCATAGTGGAATATGATGGATGATGAATAGGCCATGACTTCTCATATAGGTGAGGTGAAAGAGGAGTATGAGGAATAGGTCTGGGATGTTGATCTAGGTGAGGTGAAAGAGGAGGATGAGGAATAGGTATGGCATGTTCATCTAGGTAAGGTGAAAGAGGAGGAGGAATATTTGTTGCCTTCTCATGATCTAGGTGAGGTGAAGGAGGAGGAGGAGGATGTGGAGAAGGATGATCGTGAACACCCTCATCAACCAATGGCATAATGGACGAATGAGCCGTACTAGAAGAAGAGTTGTGCCTATGATAGTATCGTAGTAGCTACAATGATATGATCCATAAGAGGCATCAAATAACATGGCATATCCCTCCAAATCTACAAGAGCGTAGGATATTTCTGAATGTCTCGCATTAGGGAAGGGCACACTCCCACCTCAATCAAAACTGCAGAGAGTCGGTCGCCCAAATCCAACTTAAATCGGGTATTGGACCTACAACTCATGCCACTGGGTATCTGCACTCAAGGACCTTGACCTGTTGCAACCTCAGGAATCATCTCCTCATCATCATCTGCTAGGGGAGGAGTCACGTCCCCAATGAAAGTGCCAATATATGAAAAATATATAGTACAGAACAATAATAATATAGTTAATTCATTAAAAAATTTAATAACACAAGTTAAAGAACATGTTAGAATTAATTTTATTCTTATTAGGTAAGAAAATAACATAAAACTATATAAATTTAAACAAAACACTAATATTACCTATATCATCTCGTGACTCATCTGGTGTGAAGAGGATGTTTGGAAATCCTCGTCAATCCAAAGCCACATAAGGACATGGAACCATGACGAACATGTGATCCAGCACAATGCCCGGTAGCCCTAGTGTGTATGGTGCAATCCTGGCCGAAAACTTCAGTTGGCCCCTCTTGGGAATCATCTCCCCCCATATGCACATCCACACATGAGTCCTCAGCCTAAAATTTTGACAAAGAAAAGTTAGCCTCGTCTCTGGAAACCTCTCAAAAAATAAGAAAAGTAGTTATGAGGAAAATGGGAAGTTTGACTTCCCACATATCATAGCCCGACATTTGTCGAGTGCTATACAAAACTGTCACAAAAAAATGGCAGACCATTTGATACACCATGGTTGTTGTACCAACGAATCAACATAGTACAAAAGAGGGAAACTAATGTGTTTCCCATCACTGGTAAAGTGGGATATGGCAGTCACTAAGAGTAAGAGGCAGTTAACCTCCTCTGCACCGAAAGAGGCAATTTTCAGTTATCCACTAGACACCTAAAAATCAGCTGGGGATAGCAACTCAACCCCAATATATTGCTGAGAGTACATGAGTTGACTCTCAGCAAAAACACCTACTGGGACATCTGGGAACTGGGGAAAATCCTCCCCTCTCCTGGATAGCCCAGTGATAAAGGAAATATCTTCCTTAGTGGGATGGTACCATTGATCCAAACCCACACAAAAATCCTATCGATGGACATCTCATCGATGGATCAGATGCACCAACAACCCGGAGTGCCCCTTAAGGGATGTAGCCTCCTCGTAGTACTTAAGGAGACCTACATCCCTCAAGAGAACATGATTCGTTGCAATAATAGGGTGAGGGTACAAATCCCTCTCCCTCTCCCTCGCCTCCCATTCCCATACAACATTATACAAGTCCACCCTATGCTCCTACTGTTGTTGTTTCTCTCTCTGCTCACGTCTCTTCATGATTAACATATGAAATACATCAGCCTCATTCATACATAAAACATAAAATAATCTATTGAATGGTAAATTTATTTATAAATATGGAAAAATAACTTTCTTCAAAAAATAAGTTAATTGCATTAACGATGCACTCAAAAAACAATCATGCATCGTTGGTAGTGCGGATATAGATATTGTGAGAACTGTGACCGGTGCATCAGTGTAAACTAACGCACAAAAAAAAATATTTTCTATTATGTTATGCGGTGCGTTGGAAAACAGTACCGCACCGGGGCGCTACTCTACAACACATATGCCCCTATGCATTACATTTATCATATGCATTGCTTAAACCAAAAAATAAATTAAAACATTAACGCAGATAAAAAATTATTTTAAGATTAGCAAAAAAGTGGTGTGTATACGTTCACTACATGCACCGATGTGTGTAACTAATGTAGATGCATCGTCACATAAAATTTTCCAAATTTTCGAGTACGAGACTTTTTACGGTGTGTTCTGGTCATTACTATCACACCGCATACGGTGCCACCAAAAGAATTAATGGGTGCATGACAACACAATGTTACATTTATCAGTGGTGCATTTTGTAAACTGCGTAAAAATATATCTAATAAGGGAGGTGTGCCATGTACTTTAATGGCCCGGTGCATTATCTGTACTTTAACACACCACCCCACCAGTTATATGGTTTTCTTCAGTGTGTCGTTAAACAAAAGCGCCAGTGAATTTATGTTTACCAACACACCTCCGAGAAAGGTAACAAGGTACGTGGTGCTCCCTGTAAATTTATTGGTCGCACCATAGGTAGTGCGAGATGAGAGCCTCGAACGCATCGTGCATATTTTCTTTCTTTCTTTTACGCTTAAAATTTCACTCAATTTTAAATTTTAATCCAGTGAAAACTTAAGTTATGAAGAAACAAGGACATTACCTGGACATTTTGTTGTCGAGGAGGCATGGTTTTGACGTACTTAAAAAAACTAAATTTTCCCATCGTTTGGAAAAATTTGAAATTCACGCACTAAGCAGTAGACGAAAGGAAGGAAACCAAGGGAAGCACCGATGGAACGGTGCTTCAGATAGGCAAAGGTTTCACTGGTGATTTTGAGCTCTACAACACTAAAAATGGTAAAAATGATTTTTATCGTCGGTAAAAAAAAATTATAAAACCCTGTTTCGGTATGCCCGATGAAAAACCACACCAGGCCATACATGTTTAATGAGCGCACAGGTTATATTTAAAAAAAATATATGCCTAGAAAGATACACTTATTTTTGGGAACCCGTGTGCACTGGTATGTATACTACTACATAGCCCACCATTGTACATTTTTTGAAAATCTAAAATAGTGTGAAATTTTTTGTTTAAGCATGACAAAGTGTGGTATAATAATAGATGTCCCGATGCGATTGGGTTTACATAGCGCACTACCTGAATTTGAAAATTAACCCTAACAAGGTGCTCCATATTGGAGCACTAGTGTGCATGATAAAATGGAGTGCTTTGGAATATATTTCTTGACACAATGCTACATTGGTTCAGAAATGTTTTTTATTTAAACATATAACGTTACGCTTTACAAATAGTGCAGTCGTGCTTCCAGTGTTACGTTGAGCATCGTATCTTTTTAAAACAACTCTATCATGGTGTGTCATTGTTTCCCGATGAGTCCTTATTACCATAGCCCATCGGATAATATTTTTCTTTATTTGAAATAACCCTACTATGGTGCGCTAGTTTTGAGGGAACCGATGCACTTGTTGTATAAAACACACTAATGTGTTATGTACTTATAGAAGCACATGTGTAAAAACATCTTCTAAAACCTTTGTCCACTCACCTTCACTAGTATAATCCACTGTAAACGGATTTTTGTGATATTTTTATAGGGGCATCTGCAGAAACCTCCCCTAGAGAATCTTTTCTTTGTAGCATAACTATCACAATTTTTCTTTATATTAGTCTAGCCAAAGGCATCCCACCACTTACATCTACAAATAACCTATTGAAAAGATGACAAGTCCTCTTACATTATCTCTTGTATCTTTCTAACATAACTAAGCTTCCTCTCTATTAGGTTTTAATCATGGTGGTTCAATAATAGTTGTTGGCACAACTAAATTGGTCGAACTTGACCTTCACACCATAGTCAAGTGTGAAAACGTATACAATTTTATATCTTTAATATTTTTACATGATATATTAATCCATTGTGCAATAACATAAAATACCCTTCTAAGTGAAGAGATAATAGTCAAAATAATCTTATTGGTAATCACAGTAGATACACATGTATTGGGCACTAGAGACATGGGAGAGTGTAGTAATAAGATTGAATAATTGAATGAGATTTGAAAAAGATCATAGCTAACGTTCATCAGCAATGATTAACGGTTGTGTGCATACTTTTGGGGCGTAATCATGTAATGGTATAGTGTGTATCCTCACTGTAGGATTGAGTAGTTATAAGAATCTATCCATTCCAGTTCCAAATTTCATTAATTGTACCTTAGTAAATCATAACATTTTTTTTTAGTTTTCACGACAGGCGTGTAACTCAAGTAATTTAATGTTGAAGACCTGTAATTAGTGTAAATTGCAGTCAAGTCCTAGTCACTCCATTGGTTATCATAATCACATTTTTATAATGTCTCCGAATATCTGGTAGATATCAATTTATGAATTGTCGATATCTATAAGTAAATGTCGATAAGTTAGTATACCTGGATTTGGGACTTAGCGGTGACTTGGGTTTTTGCAAACTAAGAGTTAATTCAAATATTAATATATGATATATGTTATGAATAAGTTGATCGAATTAGTTAAGTACTACACTAACTTTATTTATTACTAGTTTATTATCAGATTGTGTCCTAAGTACATTACTTGATAATTATACTCTGTTATGATTTTTAGAACATTGAGATATTCTAGACTTATGAGTGTGTATATATAAAATTGTAATATAATTACTTCTTAAACCATAAGTCAAGTAAATGAACAAGAATGTGGATTAATGGAAGACCTAGTAATTATTAATGAGTTACAATTTATGTTCATTTTAAAATATTAATGACATAGTAAGATTCTAAGTGATTTATAAAATAACCCTTGAAATAACAATTGTTGAAGGAATTTTATTGTTAAATATTGTCAATGTATATTTGTTTTATATTTAAGGTTTTTATTAATTAATGATTTAACTCTAAAGATCTTAAATATTGATTAGAAGGCGAAATGATATAATGCATTAATTAATCTTCTATAATTTTATCTCTGATCAGACTAAATAAACAAGGCTCAAGATGCACATCCTTATTATAAGTTGAAGTAATATTTTTACAAATTATGTTAGTGATGGAATTAGTTGCACTATGTTAACTTTATATATATATATATATATATATATATATATATATAAACAAATGGTTGTTACATTTTGCTTGTAAATTCCTTTATGTTACCTGTAGATGTTTAGACTTGGTATGGTGTGATGTAGATCTTAAAATATTGAATTGTTTGATTCTTGAGTATGAGTTTTATTAAATAATTGTTATTGAATTCTAGGATTGATTGTTATGAAGATTGGATAAGGGAATTAGATATCTCCTTGTTCCTCAGAACAGACGTCATTCCCTAGACTTTAAATTCTCAAAATAAATCGGATGAACACTGGACTTGAGCGTTGATTATGTGTCTTAGAGGTCCTAACCTTGCAGGGTAGGTATCCTTGATATATTTATGTGATATGATTGAGTTTAGTAGCAGTGATGATGTGTCTAATTCTTACTATGTATTGATGTGGATGAGAATAGAATGTGTGTACATTGATGTATGTTATTGTCGCTTAGTCCTTGTTCAATCTATGTTTAAAAAAAAAAAATTACCACTATTGTACTCACTTAATTGATGTCATAATGTTACAATGAGGTATTGAGCCTTGGGGCCTCCTGATAGACCGATAGGCTTTAATCTTGGTTCTAAAAGTCGAGAAAGATGGCTAGAGAGTACGTGCGCTTCCTCAGTGTTGTGATGTGGACTTTCGATGCCTGTTATAGTCACTTTGTTGGCTTTATACTAGTCCAACAAAGGGTGTTGTGGAGAATGGTGAGCTAATTAAAAGCCTATAAGAAACATAATCAAGATAACTTCAGGACGAAGTTCCTTGAAGGAGGGGTGTATGTCATGACTCACATTATTATTATTAAATCTAAATAATAATAGTAATATCAGGAATATAATAATTCTCCTAAAACAGTCATAATAAATACTTAATGGAATAAATACTAATAAATAAGTATATAATAATTATACTTACAAGGGTTCATAATAAAAAAATTAATATGGACATCTGGGTAATTAAAGAGAATGGTAAAATAAGTAACTATATTCAATGGGAAAATCCTAAAATATGATAAATAATAAAATAATGAACTCTAGGGATTGGGTTCTTTACTAAATGGACTCTATATAAAGGGGAAAGAAATGAAAAAATGAGCATCTCTCTTTGGTTGGTCTATAGTGAGAAGAAGGGATAAGAATGTTGGTTGAGTAGTAGATTGGGGGCTCGAGGGTGACCTGCTACCAAAAATTAGGTATCATGGTCTATCATTGGGTGGAGAGTTGTCCTCCATTTTGTTGTTGCAGGTTTTTCTCCAGATCAATGATAAAGTTAGCGCTACACCTCTAAGGCCAAGATACTTACAGGTATGTTGGTTTTTCATGACAGGTATGATTGTTACCATTATAAATTACTGAAATTTTATTAAAGTTTTCCTACATTGAGCTTCATGTTTGGATTTATATTTATTTATTAGATGGGAATTACAAGAAGCCCCTAAAGCCAAGTGAAGAAGCCCCTAAATTAAATTAAATAATCCCCTAAGGTCGGCCATCCTTAAGGAAGAGGTGTGACTCAAAAGTTGTGACCCTTGGTCGCACCCACTCATGTGGAGAAGACTCATATAAATAAGAGGAGCCTCATTTGGCATTTTCATTACACCAATTCGACCTAGCCAAGAAAGAGGAGCGAATTTCATCCTAGAGGAGTGAATCTACAAGGGAATATGAAGTGAAGAAGAGAGAAATTCCAAGGGAAGATGAAGTCTTGTGATGATTTGTTCTATGGTTTTCTTTGAAGGTCATCTTGGCATTTTCGATATAATTTTTTTTCTAGCACAACTCAGATAGTGAAACTTGGAGGTGTTTTAGAAGAGATAGCAAAGAATCTTGGGTATGAATTTTAGTTCTTAACTCATGACAGGTTTGGAGTTATACGCAGTGTAAGTTGAGGTTTTTAAAACTAGGGTTTTCTTCTTCAAAACAAGTCATCTTGTCATTTTCGTTATAAACTTTTTTCAGGGATGATTCAAGGAGAAAAAATGGGAGTAATTTTGGAGAAGATATAAAAGAATATTGGGTATAATTTTTAGATCCTAATACATTAGAAGTACAGAGTTATACTTGTTAGAAGTTAGGGTGTGTGACTAATCCAGAAACTGGTCTCAAACATGTGTTCAAAAAAAAAAATATTATATCTGAAGCTTGGTAGGTACAAATTGAATTCCACTTGCTGCATTAGAAGGATAACAGATCCTAATATCTGAGGTCTAAGTTTCAGAATCGGAAATGAAAAATTGAGCTTGTGGTGAATCTTACAAGTTTGCAGATTTGATGTATTGTTCTGAGTAGTTTTGTATGCAGATTTAATAAGTGATTGTGTGATTGTATTTGAAGGTTGATTTGATCCTATATCATCATTTAAAATATTCCAAGGGGATTGGTGTCTCCTTCCAGTAGGTGCTGGAAAACTCAGGGAGTGGGTGCTTCCTTTAAGTTGGTGCTTGTAAAATCTTGAAACTACTTAAGAAAAGTTTATGTGGTTTTCTCCCATTTGGGTTTCCACGTAAAAATATATGTGCAATGTGAATGAATTTATGTGATGATGAATGACATGATTAATGGTTTATTTTTATGTAGTGCTTGAAGTTTAAAAAAATTTAAATAACTATATATTGTTTCAACCCCCCTCCCCCCCTCTCAGTATTCTTGAATTTTCTAACAATTGGTATCAGAGCGGGTTCCTTCAGAAATAGACTAACCACTAGAAGGTAGATCATGGATAAGTAAGAAGAATTTACCAAAAATGGAACACCATTGTTTGATGGGAAAAATTATGTTTTTTGAAGCATAAGTATGAGATCACTTTTGTAGGCACGTGGATTTGATCACTACACTAGCTTCTCCCCCAATAGATAATGCTGGGAAAAAGTTGAGTGAATACAATTCAAAGGCTATAAGTGTCATTCTAAATGGTCTAACAAGTTCAGAATTTGTTAAGGTTATGCATTTTGATTCTGCAAAGGAAATATGGGACAAGCTCAAGAATGTTTATGAAGGAGATGTTAAAGTCAAAGGGGTCAAGCTTCAGACTTACAAAGGACAATTTGAACATCTGAGAATGAAGGAAGATGAATATATTGCAATTTATTTTCTCTGAGTTGATGGAATTGTGAATATTATAAGAGGACTAGAAGAAAATATTGAAAATTAAGTTATTG
>JASDQU010336795.1:0-12601 GCA_032191745.1 Picea mariana | reverse complement strand
GTAGTAGCACTAACAACAGGGAGATCATAAGGGATGTTGTAATACCCCAAGGACGTGCCCCAATTATATTATGAATTGTAATCATGTTTATGAATTGTAATCATGTTTTGTAGTCTGGTGAGCCAAGTATTGATAAGATGGCGGGATTGTGTGTTTATTAGGCTGAATATCCTAAGTGTTATAGGCCAGGATCATGTTTTTGTATATGTAATTATGCAGAACATTAATAAAGATTAAACATCACTGCATGCAGACCGACCACAAAGAAAGAGTGATGGGGGACTAAGCTTCCACAAGGTGGGTAAGGGAAAGGGGGCTAAAAGGTTGGAAAGAGGGGCTAAGCTTAGGGGCTTAAGTCCTTGGGAATAATAATTTATTATTATTCCAAATTGGTGTGAATGGTATACTTTTATCCTAAGTTCATGGAAAATGGAATGCGCACTTGATGGAGTGCATGAAAATTCATGGGTGACATGTGTCAGCCTAGACACATGCAATTTAACCCAAGAATTGAGTCATGATGGGGGTTCGTTCTCCATTCGGGCATCCACTTTCTGTCCTGCTGTGTGTCTGCATCTGATCTCTGCATACCCTCAAGCATCTCTAAAACCATAAAACCATAATGTTTTCCTAAGAAGCCGGCGTATCCACCGTTTGAACCATTTGAGTCTGTGTTCGACCTCTACATTGATTCCCTGTCACGCACCTTGAAACCAATGGCAAACCCATGGATTAAGTCATGTCACCTATGTATCCTGTGAGCTTAGCATATCCGCCCTTGTAGATCCAAGTCCGTACCCGAACTCTCTTTGGGTTGCTGCCTTCTTCTTTTCCTGAGTGGAATTGTGTTGTTGTTATCCTCACCTTGCAGGAATTGGGTTGAAATTGGTTGAAGAAGCGGGTTTCTAGGCCCGTGGTTGAAGAGGCAGGTTTTCAGGCCTATGAGCAGCTCTCTCCAGGTGAGAGAGTCTGCTGGGAAGTGGTTTTCTCCCAGAGAGAGTCCATCACCAGCTATAGATCTCTGAGAATTCCTGATCTAGCCTGTTTCCTAGACCTAGAGAGGGAGGTGAAGCATTGATGGAATGTGTTTGTGAAGGTGTATACTTCCAAGTGGAACATGCATGTGGGGAATGAAAGTCCGTGAGTAGTGGGCGTAATAAGGATCCTGGATATAATCCTTCCAGTTGCTTTGTGCATTTTTCCTGTAACCTGAGCCTAGTCTAGGATTCCCTTGCCTGGGGTGGAGCTTAGTCCAGCTAAGGGGTGACCCACTACTGAGCGTGATGAGCAGCGTGGTCTAAGGTTGGGAGGTTCATGGAAGGTCTTCACGTAGTTGGTGGAGTTACTACAGTTTCAAAGATAATTATCATTATGTGTTTAATTTCAATTAAAATGCATTTCTGCGATGCTTGTAATATTATCATGTATTTTGTTGCAAGTGGAATTATTGATAATTCTAATTAATTCTATATGTTAGCGGTAATTATGTGTTTACTATCTGTTAAGTCATTTAACTTCATTTAAATGCATACTTTATAAGTGTTATTCCGCGTAGTAGCATTGCTCGATAGTGGGGTTGGTGGCCAAGGATGTTACAATATGGTATCAGAGCCCATGGTTTCAACGCTGATCCTGGATGGGCCGGATAAGTGGTCTTTGGACCTAAGGTTTCGAGTGGAAATGGTGTTCGGAGGAACAAATTTCAAACCTTAGAATGTTTCTGAGTTCCAAGGGGTTACTTGGTCATGTTACAAAGCTCAGGAGGAGTAGCGGTAGAATAAAACCGCAGCTGACGTGGTATTTCACCATAGAGAGAGAAAGCTCAACACTTGGGGTGTTGGAGCCATAGGATCTGTTTGGGAAAAAGGAAATTACTTTATGACCATTAGATCTGAAAAAGGTGTAGGAGGGTTATCCTGGAAGCCTTTCAGAGTTCGGAAGTCGAGAGAAGTGGAATGCATTGAGGCATAAAATTTTAAAAGAGATCTACAACTTAGATCGTAGAAAAAGAGCCTGACCGTTAGATCCGTGTCTAGGAAGGCAAAGGAAAATCACTTTGAAGGATTTCTAGTGTGGAGTGTGACAAACTCTCGAAGTCCCAAAGTAGATCGCAACTGTCTATTGCGAAGGACACGCGCCAAGAGATCGTGTACTTCAAGTGGAAGTACTTCGAGAGGAGGCAAGTGTTGTGAGTTTGAAACTCCGGAAGCTAGAAGTGCCAAAGTCGATCATAGTCATTGATTGTGAAGGCGGACACGCTTCGGTAGATCGTGAACTCCGAGAGAAAGCGCTCAAAGAAAAAGCGAGCATAGAGGAGTTGAAACTCTTGAAGCCCGAAGAACCGAAGTGGTGATTCATGATGATGTCACCTGGAGGTGACGTGGACACATGGGATGTGTGCCACGTGCCAACGGGTTTAGAACCCGTGGAATATTGAGATGGATTTAGAACGTGACGAGTGTCACTCATTTGAATGGGCCACGTATCATCGCTAGTATTCTTTCATGTAGCATCTTGTGTGAGAAGGGTTAGTGGGGCCTGAAGTTACATAACGTAGTTAAAGGTCGGAGGACCCACAGTGGCGTTGATCACGATACATCAAGATTAACGACCAGGATAAATTGCGGAGACCCAAGTTGCACGAAAGATAATTATCCAAGGCGGTCCTGCAATCCAAACCATGGTTTCACCTAGGGTTTACATGTCAGTGTTAGAAGAATTATGGGATGAAAGGTGGGTTACCCCAAATCACCATTGCATGCCCTCGCAATTGGGAAAATGTTAAATGATAAGGATAAGGATAAAGTATGAAGACATCAACAAGACCACCTTCAGAACAAGGTATGGTCACGATGAATTAATAGTGGTGCCATTTGGGTTGTCAAATGCACACACTCTTTTTATGTGCCTAATGAATGGTGTATTCAGGGACTATGTCAACAAGTTTGTCATAGTCTTTTTGGATGACATCCTGGTGTATTCCAAGTCGGAGGAAGAGCATGAACAATATTTGAGGATGGTACTGCAAGCGCTAAGAGAGCACCAATTGTATGCCAAGTTGAGAAAATGCTCTTTTTATCAAAAACAGATCCATTACTTGGGGCATATTATTTCTAAGGATGGGATAGTTGTAGATCTTGAGAAGATTGAGGCCATCAGAGAATGGTCAGCGCCAAAGAATGTGACGGAAGTCAAATCCTTTATGGGTCTATCTGGTTATTACAGAAGGTTTATCGCAGGGTTCTCGAGGATAGCTCATCTTATCACTTCCTTGCAAAGGAAGGAGAAGAAATTTCAGTGGACAGAAGAATGTCAGAAAAGCTTCTAGCAATTGAAGCAACTGTTAACCAATGCTCCAATCTTGAATATTGTAGATACAAATGTGGATTTCATGGTTTGTACCGATGCATGCAAAGAAGGACTAGGAGGAGTCCTCGGTCAGAATGGATTCATAATTTTCTATGAATCCAGAAATTTGAAAGAGCACTAAAGGAGCTATGCAAATCATGATTTAGAGTTGGTAGCCATCATTCATGCTCTAAATAAATGGAGGCATTACCTCATGGGAAGGAGGTTCGAACTAAGAACAGACCACAATGGTCTGAAATATTTGTTTGATCAGCCAACCTTGAATGCTAGGCCAAGTAGGTGGTTGGAATTTCTCTGTGAGTACGATTTTGATATCAAGCATATCAAAGGGAAGGAGAATAAAGTGGCTGAAGACACTAGTACATTTGGGTCAAATTCTGACGGTGTGTTTGATGCAATTGCCACTTTATATTGTTGGGAGAATGAAAAACAATGAACCCCCTCAAACATCATTTCACATGACATCACTTTTTCGATGACAAAGATATCCTCTTTATTGTGACGTTTCATGAATACATGTCTCATCTTAGATTTGACTGTCTAAAACCCAGATTTGATGTCCCTCTTGCTACCTCCAATACGTTGCTCTTACCACCTCCCAAGCATCTCTCTTACCATGTCTTGGAGGTGGCAAGACCGACATCTTCGAAGTGGCAAGAGAGATGTCTTGGAAGTGGCAAGAGCGATGTCTGGGAGGTGGCAAGAGTGACATCTTGGAGGTGGCAAGAGAGACATCTTGGAGGCGGAAAGAGCGATGTTAAGAGGTATCAGCTCCGACGTGGTTTCTATGGGAGTGACACTCTTGGAGGTGGAAAGAGAGACGTCTTGGAGGTGGCAAGAGAGACGTGATGAGGCATTAGCTCCAACGTAGTTTCTATGGAAGAGACACTCCAAGATGTCACAATAGCGACTGTGTTATAGATATTTTAAAAAAAATACAATATCAATACTGAGAGGGACAGGTACATTAACCTTTGCTAAGATACTATCCATATCAATATTTAAATCTATATGATTGGTCTTAGGCAAGGTTGGTTGAGGAGGAGGACTAACTTCCAATGGTAAAGGGGGTCTTGTCTACTGAGGTTTAGGATCACTAGCATATGTCTCGGGTGTGATATCACAGGAACTTGAAATTGTTGAGCTAAATTCCAAAATCTCAAGTGCAATCATGCGTAACTTACAGGGAAGGCCTCTGTCACCTCACCAACCCTCTTTCACTTCAATCCATATTTCCTCTCACTGAAGGGGGTTTCCCTCAATTAATATTGCGAGGACTTAGGGAAAGGAATCTCAATGTGGAGAGTGAAGTCCAAGAATGTGTTTGGGTAGCTTTAGACTATTGAAGAAAGTACTTGGAGGTCTCAAGATCAATGTCTTTTCATTGGGCATATGGAGTTAATGTAGCGCTTCAATGGAGACAGAGGGAAAAATAAGACTTGAAATTCTATCATAGGATTATCACCTCATAAGCCTAGGTCAACCTCCTAGGAAATAAAACCCTAGAGTTTATCCCCTCATAAACACTAGGTGTCGTCCTATCCCTTCAAGAGAAACTAGCACAAGATCAAGACAACTATGTTTTAAACCCTAGGGGGATAGCCACTTCTAACCCCTAGAACCAAACCCTAGCCAAGAAAATCATTAAGGGGATATCCACTCCTAACCATTAAGAAAAACATTGAATTCTTCAATGAGTTAAGATGGATAAAACAAGGGAAGGGGATGATCACTCTCAATTGTTCCTCAGGGTTTCAAGATTGTTCAAGGAGACAAAGTTAACATGCAAATATTACTGTAATAGAGCATTCACCAAGATATCCCAAGAAACATCACATGCAACATAATGAAAATGCTTAAGATAAGGTACATGTCATTAAGAAAACCCATTTTCACGAAACATACACCAAAAATAAAGAGAAAACATCCACTAGATCAATCTCCAAAAAATGTTCCCAAGTATAACACAAGATGCTTCAACAAAATTTTCTCAAATGAGGGGAAAAGAGGGGCTCTGGTGCAACATCTAGCCTCCAAAGGCCCTTCAATGCTCTCTTTTTTGCTCAAAATCATCTATACAATATTCAACTGTTCTTCAAGTGGGCTAGGGTTTTTTTCACCAAGCATGTAAGAAAGACCCAACATCTTCCTTCACATGTGGGAATGTGGGCTTCAAAATGAGATAACGTCATATCACAATCAAGAGCCCACAAAATCGTCCTAGGAATTACCTTCTTTACCAGTTAAGAAAACAAAGAACCATTATCCATTTACACATGGGCGTAAAAAATTCAACACAAGCACATAACCTTCCTCAAGGGGTTGGCCCTAAATTTCTCTTCCACATGAAACCCTATTCCATATGTAAGTTGTTAGAAGAGATGGATGTAATAGAACAGATCTTAATTGAACATGTGTTCAAAGACACTGAAGATGGTCAATTATTGAAGACTACTATGAAAGTTGAAGATGATAAAGCCAGAAGGACTTGGAAAAAAGATGGCAGACAGTCTGAAGACAAAAGGAAATTGCAGATTGCAAAACAAGGAATAGAAAAGAGGCATGAAGATAGCCTTATGTTAGGATCAAAAAAGGGTATATATACAGTGGAAACACTTGAGGTAATGGGATTATATATTCAAATTTTATTTAGTGATTATGAACATGTATTGATAGTTAATGGGCAGGAAATTGTCTTGAAAGGACATAAAGGAGCACTAATGGAAATGACTCTTAGTAAAGGTTGCATTATGGAAGATGGTAGAATAGAGATTCATAAGGAGAATTCAGTCCAAGGAGGTACAGCTAGTCCAGTAGCACTTAAGACTTCAAAAAAAGGCAGTCTCTGTGGCCCCTTACTCCATGAAACTAACTTCCACTCTAGTGAAACAAGGTCTCCTTTTCTAGAGAAACAAGGTCTCCTTTCCCGGTGCCAGTCGACACAAGAGTTGGGCTCTACGATGATGTTGCCATAGAGACTAGTTATAATATTTGCATATCTAAGTTTTCACTACTTTCTTCTTAGGGCTCAACCCTGTTATGAACTACTCTTCCCTAATAACTACTATAATCCGAAGAATTGGGATGTATACAATACTTACCCACTCTATCACCCTCTAATTACCATTATATATATATATATATATATATATATACACAAGAGCTTCGCGGGGACTACTCAATTTGACGATGACGAACGATCCACCCGCAAGGGGGTTTACTGCACAAGGCTCCTGCAAAGGGTAGGTACCCCAGTGAATATAAGATGCTCAGCTCCACACAACATAGGGATTATCATGATTTTGGGAAGAACATGAAATAGTGAGAGATCTGGCATGCGAGACACGACGATCAAGAGAAATTCACGAATTGGAAATGCTATAACATACTCTTTCCCATAACTTTTCATATTGGACCAACCTACTGAAATTCTAATACGGATTAAAAATGTGGTCAATACCACAAATAATGGGGGGATATATGGTGGGCGTGAACTTTCACTATATGATTCGCTCAATCGATCAATCAAGCCAGTTAGAGAAACAATTGGGCCAGACAAACAAGAGGCGTGCGTGTTTCCCTAACCATGAGGAAGAGTAGAAACCTTACTATCTTCAGCCCCGTTTCAACCTTCAATCAAGTAGTTCCCTATCATTCATTGACAGACCAAACTATGTAAGGAATGGCGCGCAATGGAGGGGGACCAAAAGGGTACTCCTTCCTTTGGGCTTGGGGGCGGCCATCTCAAATTTAAGATCAATATCCTATTCATTTGAAGAATGTGTTTCAAGTAGTATCGCATGGCATGACATCTCCCTCTGATCGGGCCTGCCTATTGAATGGATCTGACTCCATAGACTAAGAGTAGGTGGGTGGAAGGTGGAGCAGACACATGGATGATGGTTTACCATTCAAGTGAGTTCACGTCAGGGTTGGATAAAGGAGAGGAGTGTGGCTCCTATATGCAACCATCTGTATGTTATCACACCTGTTAGTTTGCAAGCTATCGATCACCGAGCAACTGACGTCTGCTTCGTTCGAGCTGTCTCTGAGGAATATTGATTTCTAGTTAGCAGTTAATAGTTCTCCCAACTGGCTTCATGAACAGTTTAATCACTCATACTGAGTGCATTAATGACAACGTGTTACCCATAACTATTACGATCATGGTTACAGATGATTGTATACACCTATTTTTATTGGAGCCTCTTGATTACAGTATCTCTAATCAATGGTGTTCATTATACATAATACATATAAGATATATCATTATCCATAGTAGCACTTATTATAAGCACACTACTCAATCAAGCTTGTATCACTTAAGCTGAATCCAATCGTGTTAGTAATTAGGGTTATTACGTATAACAATAGTAATGCTATAGCCTTATCTATGTTTGTTTCCCATTTTATTACTATGGTGTTAAGTAAGCTGAGAAGAACCATAGCTTAGTATAACACTTGTATAGGCTGTAAAGACTGTTGTACCATATTCTATCTTAATGGGAATGATACTATAACTAGGATCACACATAATTTGATGTTGGAATATTGTGAATCCCATAAAGGTTACTGCTAGCTAAACACTAGAAGCTTAGTAATACAGGAGACATCATGTTTTTATTATATATGAATAGTACATAGAAATTCAAGATTTTAGCAGCAAATATTTAGCTTACAAATGCTCAAAAATGGAGAAATGTATGCAGCCTCTAAAAGATAGAGCCTTTAGGCAAAAAACAAACAAGAAATATCAATATTGAAGGAAGACATTATCGTATACCAAGTTAGTAATGGAAGCATTAGACTTAGATAGAGGAGCTACCAAAGGAGTCGGAGATGTAAATTGGATTATGAGGTGTTCTTTTACATGTGATGTGATGTGAAGTCATGTGTATTATATGCAGGCAACTCAGATTGGGAAGCCAGTTAATCGGTTGCGGAAGCACATTTCAAAGGAAATTCAGTCTACGGTTAAGAGGCTTATCAGGTATTTTAAGACAAAACCTCTTGGTTCAATGTTGGAAGCATTGATAATATAATGGTGAATTCCAACAATTGGTTATGTAGAAATGTAGTTTTAGTCATAGCAGCAACTTCTTTCATTCAATTGAATAATGGAAACGTATCCTAATATAGGTGAAATAAAGAGTGTCTATGGCTTTGGTTCTAGTTTATTTAAGCTGGCTTAGACCTACCTACATGAACAATACAAGGCTTAAATGTGCTTACTACTTTGCTATGGTGTACTGCAGAGACTGGAAAGACCTTGTAGATGAATGGATGAATACCACTAGTAATGTTTTTGTAGCTGCAATTGTAGGTATGGTATTGTTCCCAAGCAGTTACTGAAGATTGTCCTATGTTTTGGGACTAGGGATTCTATTTTCAAATACTTTTTTTTCATATGCATCATTTTGCATGTTGCAAGTACCTTGCTAGATTTTGTTTCACCTGCAAGTGTAGATGATGAAAATGAACTCCCTTCACCCCCACTTGATGAGGGAGCTTTTATGGAAACCCAAATGACTTCAATAGAAATATCTCAGGTAGTCTTTAATTATGTGTACAGTTTGGTCTCTTCCTAAATGTGCTTGAAGCTGAGATATCATTTGGTCATGGATGAAACTGAGGATGACATATCATTTGGTCATGGAAGAAACCCAGTTTCTTCCATGACCAAATGATATCTCAACTTCAAGCACGTTGAGGAAGAAACCAAACTTGAATATGAAAATAAGGAGAATATTGTTCATCTTTGTAAGAAATTGAAGTGTGATTGTATGTTCTAATTGGTATCCATGCTTTGATTATGAGCTTATTGTGAATGACTGGTTTTTTGCTTGTTGTATGTGCTTGGAAATAAATATATTGGATGGCATGGATGATGATGGGAGAAAGTTATTCTTGCCTCCCCGCTTATTAATAGTTTTAATATTTTTATTTTTTGGATTTCATAATACATACTCTATTTTGTGCCTAAAGGATGTTTTTCTCCTAGAGGCACTAGTGTATTAGTTATTTTCTATTATTTATGAACTATGATCATTTATAACATTCTTTATTGTAATCGATGTAGACCCTCATGCTGCTAAAAAGACTAAGAATGATGAATATGATGATCATTATGATGTTGATCAAAACCAATGCACAGTAGAATGACCCAATAAAATAGAGTGATCAGCTCAACAAGGAGTAGCAATCCTTGTGTCAAGCAAGAAACAAACAAAGAGAGGGGAGAATTGAAAAGGAATTCTCAAATTTAGGTTGTCATAGATTTCCAGGGGCATAGGATGAGCATCTCAAGTAGTATTATTTCAATTTCTAGCCTTGGGAGACCTCCAATAAGTTTGGAATATAAAGGATATACAGACAATGTGCAGCAGCACCCCGACTTGAATAGGAATCAGACAATACCTGACTCCTTTCCTCTCCAAAATGTAAGAAAACTAGAATGTAAAGATAAATGCGGATAATCCACTGTCTACAAAACATTCTTTGGTTTTTTTGGATCTTATGGAACTTATATTTTTTCCTATTTTGAAAAATACTATTAATCTACAATTTTTCTTAAAAAATATAACGAGGAAAAATATATCTGTATCTGCTAGCTATGTTGGATGGAGATTGTAGCAGGAAAATATACTTTGCTTCTTTGGATCTATTTGTACTATAGCAACATGTTTTTAAACTAGGGTTTTTTAATTTAGCAGAAATCAGAATCTCCAGATCATGCCTTTGTTAAAGTGAAGCTTGAAGCAGCAAAAAGAAAACTTCAGGAAGGATATCAAAAAGTAGAAAATGGTTTGTACTCTGTTATTAGATTGTATTTTTATTTTCAAATTTGTTCCTATGATATTATTAGATTGTGAAGTGGATATTGGCTCATGAACTTGGTACCTAATGGACTAGTGATGTTTTTTGTAGCCAAGAAGCAGTGTATCATTCAAGTAATTAAATTGCAAGACCTACTTGAGAAGGGCCCTAAATGGTTTCTTGGTAGACCAGTGTCACAACATCATCGTCAATGGATGAATAAATGAAGATAGTGACCATATTGTAATGTCTAGTTAAGGGGCAGCCCTAAGTGTGTAAAGAGTTCTCATGATGAGAAAGTAAACACAGCCTATGATCAATCAAATCTGTAGTCATTGCATTCAATTTATGAATATATTACATTTCCATCCATGAAGAAATTTGAGAATCCCCAACACGACACCAACACTGATATCATTTCAGTGCCACCACATTCTTCCCTTATTTCTTTGACAGTATTGCCCATTTTCTCTGAATCATTTTAGAAAATGAAGAGATCCATGCAACTTCTTCATTTAGGATCCATTTTGGCAATAAATATGATCCAATTTTCCACTTGGGTTCTCACAGAATCCTTTAAATCTCAGTTTGGCACTCCATTCTCCATTCTGTGAAAATTTTACTGTCCAAAATCAATTGTCCACTCACTAGTACTAACAATAGTGTGGTAGAATAATGTTGAAGATGGCCAACAAAATTATAACATGCAATGCTTTGTTGGAGTCACTCTGCTAATGTGTTCATGAGAGTTTTTCTTGTGATTCTACAATTTTTCTTCGAAGGGATACCTTTAATGCTTCTAGAAGTAGTGAATTTTAGAGTGAGGAATGGGATAATAAGGGGGCCAGAGGATGAAATGATAGTAGGTGGTGTGATCATGTGTTTGAACCTACCTTTAATTGTGGTGTGATCATGTGTTTGAACCTACCTTTAATTGTGGTGTGATCATGTGTTTGAACCCCCTTCCCTTCTCTCAACCATCCAATGGTATCAGGAATAGTATTCTTTCCCATGGAAAACCCACCCCTCTCTCTTCTTCTGAGGGAATTCAGATGACAACAAACCCTCTCTCTTATTTCCCATTGAAAATATGATTTTTAGTAGTACGATACCTATGTTTCTTAGGGAGGAGGTGCCTATACTCATAAAACACCACCTATCTTCCTTTCTAACCTATCTTCCTTTCTAACAAATTTTTTCGTAAATGCACAAACAAAATGCTATGAATGAATGTCCTCTCAATACTATAGAAATATATGGAATTTATAAAGAGGAACATCAAAATAACAAAAAACAATCTTGCCAAGTATTAAGGCTACTTACCAGATATCTTAAGAGAATATGGAGCCACTATGCTTCATCAACCAAAGGAGGCAAGGAATAACTCGACCATTTCAAATAGGTATGCCTTATTCCCATCCTTGATAGTTTTCTATATTTAATGAAAAAAACCATACTCAACCTTGGTATCATTCCAATCGACCTTTCTAGCTAGTGAAAAATCAATGGTAGTACCAAAACCATCCTAAACCATTACAACATTTATTTCAATCATTTGCATCTCAACCTCGAAGGTAAAACTACCAATGGAGTAAATATCCAGAAGGGTGGAGACCCCAAACCCAATAAAAACAAGACTTTCTCCTACCTCCACCACAATAAATGAATTCTTCAACAAGAAGTAACCAACAAATCCCAAAACAACCCTAGTTTCTCACCCATCCAACACCCAATCCAAACAATAGTCAGGTCCAACAAGTATACAATAATGATATGACCACCTACCAAACCTGCTATATGGATCTTCAAGAGATCATTCTAATATCGTGGAAGGTACTAAGAACCCCTCCCCTTTTTTATATCCCATGGAGGATAAGGGCTTTAAGGAGGAGGAATATTTTCCACAAGAACAACCTATTCCTAAACCAAAACCACATTGTCCTAAAAGGCTAGAAGCTAAAAAGACTTACACCATCTAAGATAATTACCTCTTAGATGAACTCAAAAAATTATGTGTCAAAATCCCTATCCTCCAAGATATTAAGGATATTCATGTCTACAATAAGTACATAAAAGAAGAATTCATTAAGAATATAGGAAGAAAAATAAAATGTAATAGGGTAAACTTGCAAATATTATGTTAGGAAAAATATTTCTTCCTAAATACTTAGATCCAAGTAGTCCAGTTTTATATGTTTACATCAACAAAAATTTGATTTAGAATACTCTAATAGATCTAGGGCCAACCATCTGTTGGTTGTGGAGCCTGATTATCTTCCTGATTCAGAGGTCCTTGCTTTTAGCCGTGTGTATACCCCATGAAGTATTTAAACCCCAGAAGTATGTACACTCTTCCACGTGGGGGTGTACAGAGGGGGGGTACCCCCTCTGCGGGGTCCGGGGGGTCCATCCCCCC
>JASDQU010336793.1:10739-23340 GCA_032191745.1 Picea mariana | reverse complement strand
TTTATCTCCGCAAGGGTCCACCTACCAATAAATTGGCAGCTTTTCATCACTAATGGGTTATTATACACCTAACACTTTTAAAGATGTCGTGATAAATATGTGTTTTTGGTAACTTGAACATTTTGTTGTTAGATTGGGAGGTCATGTTCAATGACAATTACAAGATTTAACAATGTTTTTCAAAATTTTGTCAATCATAATATTAAAGAATGATTTTCACCAGCCCCAACATTTACAAATCGTAAGAATGTTTTTAAAACAATTTGTTATTGGTGTTGGAATTATTTTCATTGATGTCAAATGATTAATGATGTCATTGATGTCATTGATGTCACATTACGACATTAAAATACACATAGCGGTTCCAAGATTGATTTATATATTTACAAGTATATTAAAAAATGGGTGCATGTGAAAAAGTAAAAAGTGAAATGGTGGTTTCAAACCCATGGGTTTGGGGTATTTTCCCATGGTACTAGGAATTAATTATTTAATGAATAGACATGTTGTTGGACTACGATTGTCGTTAGACCAAAAACCGTAGGCATCAATCTCTGCCACAATCGTCAGAGTTAGGATCTACGAGAGAGTAACCCATGTTGTGAAATTCGTGGGAAATGTTGAACCCAATGTCCAACAATCTCCCCCCCCAACGCATGTCGAGCAAGTTTTGAACTTGAGACCTGTCGCCCTAATACCATTTGTTGGACTACGATTGTCATTAGACCAAAACCCGTAGGCATTAATCTCCACCACAATCGTCATGGTTAGGATCCACGAGAGGGGGTTAACCTATGTCGTGAAATTCGCAGGAAGCGTTGATCCCAATGTCCAACACATGTCCCTTCATGAAGGGTTATGAAAAAATATAAAAAAGAGAAAGTGAGTGTGTGAAAAAAGGATTAGCAAATATTGAATTGCGAAATTAGTTTCAGTTCATCTTCGCATTTTCGAGCTAATTTTTTTTCAGGGCGTTTCAAACCCTGCAATTTTGAAAAGACAAAGGAGATATCTTGGTGTACATGTGGTAAAAATCGCAAATGTTGGTTCGATATACTTTCCGAGATATGCCTTGTGGAAGTTAGGGTTCCTAAATGCTCCTGAAATTAGTTTCAAACAGGTCAACTTGACACATTTGCTATAACTTATTTTCTAGGATGTTTCAGACCTTGATGTTTTTCAAAGACAAAGGAGAGATCTTGGTGTACATGTGGTAAAAATATCAGATGTTGGTTTGCTATACTTTTAGAGATATGCCCTGTGGAAGTTAGGGTTCTTGAATGCTCCTGGAATCAGTTTCAAACAAGTCGGCTTGGCACTTTTGCTATAACTTATTTTTTGGGATGTTTCAAACCATGAGATTTTGCAGAGATAGTGGAGAGATCTTGGTGTACATGTGGTAAAAATATCATATGCTGGTTTGTTATACTTTCAGATATATGCTCTATGGAAGTTAGGGTTCTTGAATGCTCCTAAAATTAGTTTCAAATAGGTCAACTTGGCACTTTTGCTATAACTTATTTTTTGGGATGTTTCAAACCTCGATATTTTGTATATACAGAGGAGAGATATTGGTGTACATGTGGTAAAAATTGCAAATGTTGGTTCACTACACTTTTGGAGATATTCCTTTTGGAAGTTAGGGTTCGTGAATACTCATAAAATCAATTTCAAACAGGTCAGCTTGGTACTTTTGCTACAACTTACTTTATGCAATGGTTTAGACCCTAATGTTTTGTAGAGGAAGAGGAGACATACAGAAGTACCTCAGGTAAAAAATTCAAAATCAAATTTGCAAAATTGGATATGTGGCATGTTGTACACGTTTGTTCTTGAGAAGAGGCCCAAAACAACAAGATTTCGAAAAGTTACCATTTGGAAATTCAAATTTTGGTCAGACATGGTAAAGGAATACGTAGTGAGAAAACTTGGTGAATGAAGAAGTAATGAGTAGACCTAGTAAAGGAAGAAGTAACGAGAAAACCTCGTGAAGGTAGAAATAGCAAGCAAACTCAGTGAAGGTTGGTGCAACTCAAAGATTGGTGTCTCTTGCTAAGTTTGTGCTGAGCAATGGGGATTAGTGTATATGAAGATATGTAAGAGATTGATGTCTCTTTCTAAATTGGTGCTTAAAGGTGGGTATTGGTGTCTATGAATGTCTGAAAGAGATTGGTGTCTCTTGATAAGTTGGTGCTTAGCAGTGGGGATTGATGTTTATGAAGATTTCTAGGGGATCTGTTAAGTTGGTGCTTAACAGTGGGGATTGATGTCTCTAGTAGATTGGTGTCTATGAATATCTGAAAGAGATCAGTGTCTCTTGCTAAGTTGGTGCTTAGCAGTGGGGATTGGTGTCTCTAGTATATTGGTGTCTATGAAGATCTGAAAGAGATTGGCGTCTCTTGCTAAGTTGGTGCTTAGCGGTGGGGATTGGTGTCTCCAATAGATTGGTGTCTATGAAGATCTGTAAGAGTAGGTTGGTGCCTACCAAAATCTGTATTAGTCGAGATTGGTGTCTCCAATAGTTTGGTGCCTACAAAGAATTATAAAGAATTTTTTCATGGTTTTCTCCTGAAAGGGTTTCCACGTAAATCTTGTGTTCCATGTTCTGCAATTAATATGTGATTGTTTTCTTATGGTTAATGTTGTGTTCATAGACTTACCTTTGTTGGTTCCACATGCTCTAGGGAATAAAAAGGCTTACACCCCTAGAGATATTGTGGATCCAACTCTTACAACCAAGACTCCATTTAACCAATAGATTTAAAGCACTAATCTGAAAATTGCATTAGAGAAATAAAATCATTGCATTGGTATACGTGTTTTATTGAGATTTTTCATTTGTCTAAAGTGGATTCAATTATAGGTGCTATTGGCTAGCTTGAGACCCTAGGGCGTCTACGTTTTCCAAGTATCTCTTGCTGCTGTAATAAATTTGTGCTACAACCATTAGGGTTGCATCAAAACACTCTTAAAACTCTTACCTTACTCACTAATGTACCATTGGAATTTGCTTACAAGATTCTATTGTTAATCTACTTGATATTGGCTATCTGTTGGGCAAGTTGTTTGTTGATTTATTTGAGTAGAATTTTCCACTGTAGCAATATTTTGCTACAACCAATTGATTGTCATAATAACTCATTAATAACATCACTTAACAACCTTACATTTTCACTAAAGTCTTGCCTTGTTTTACTTGAGTTATATTAGTCATTGTTAACTTCATCTTTTGTATCTTTTATTTTACTTTCAATGACATATTTAGCAAGCATTGTTATCATTCACTTGTTGATATATGTCATAGTTTACTGATGCTATATAGGACAACAAGCTTCACTTTCTTGTCCAATTGAATTTTGGGCTTGCATATCTCTATTTTGTCTTGTCTCATGCAGGTACAATACTCTTTTACATGTACACTACACTTTGGAAACCTCCCTTCATCAACAAGACTATTTTCCAATCCCTCTATCACTCCTTACTTGGACCTATAGGGGTTTCATCTTCCATCATATCGGTTTTTGTCACAATCCCCTTAGGGTCACCGAGATTCTCCCCTTATGGTGGTTTTCATCACCACTAAAGTGAGGGGAGTGTTTATCGAAGGTGATAGTGGGTAGATACTCCCACAGTTGTCCCACGTTTGTGGATTAGGTCAGGCTTTTCCCAACCTACAATCTATGTGATAACAAACATCATAAAACATTTTTCATTTATGAGGGAAACATTTGATTCTTTACAACTTACCAATGTTTTTTTCCATGTTTTCCAATGCCTCATCGAATTCATCCCCAGATGTTGTGAAATCATCCATATATATCTCGACGCAGTCATGAATTAGAATAGAAAATATACCAATAACAGCCCATTGAAAGGTGGCGGGGGCGTTGCATAACCCAAATGGTAGAACACGGTAGACAAATGTCCCCCAAGGATAGTTAAACATTGTTTTCTCTTGATCTTCGGGTGTGATTTGGATTTGGTTATACCCACTAAATCTGTCAAGGAAAGAAAAATACTTTTTCCTTGCTAACGTGTCCAGAACATGGTCAATAAATGGTAATGGGAAGTGGTCTCTATGTGTTGCTTTGTTGAGTTCTCTATAGTCAACACAAAATCTCCATTTACCATTTTTCTTTGGTATTATGACTAGAGGGGAGACCCATTGGCTATCAGAAATTGGGTAGATGAATTTGGCTGCAAGAAATTTTTGTAGCTCCTCTTTGACTATGTCCTTCAGTGCTAGATTCATCCGACGTTGAGGTTGGTAGATGGGTCAGAAACCTTCATTAATATATATGTGATGTGTGCATAGCTCAGGATGGATTCCCTTCATGTCAGAGTAATCCCAGATGAAGGCATCACTGTGCTTTTGCAACACTTTAATCAATCGTTCTTTTTGTTGTTCGGTCAATCCTTGGTTTATTTTAAAGGCTTTCCCTGGACTAATTTCTATAGTTTCTGTAAGGGATCCTTGTTTTTTTTTTGTGGGGATTCATGCTTGATGGGTGAGATGCTTATTGAGGCTAGAGAAGCCTGTGTTTTCGGTTGCATAACCTATTCAATAATATGTGTGTTTCTTGAGGAAGAGGAAGAGGCTATAAATTGTTGATTTCATCATCCTCTTTTTTATCTCTTATGGATAAGTATTGATCCATAGAGAGGACTTGATGGGCTTCCCTTTCTTCCTCACTCTCTTCTTTGTCAACCCAAAGTGGTGTTTCTAGATCTATGTTGCGTTTGGCAGGAGGATAGAGGGTTAACTTTTTTGCGGATATCCCGTGGAAGATGGTCATGTTGCTTGACCTACAACCGATGTAGACATCGACAGTGGCCAACCAAGGCCGTCCTAGGATTAGAGGATACCTTCCCAGAGAGGTTTTCAATTGTAGGACCATGAAGTTAGCAGGATATTCCAACGAATCCACATGGATCACTACATCTTCTAATATGCCCTCTTGTTTAATGGTTGATCTGTCAGTGAGTTGAAGTATGGTTGGGGTTTTCCTAAGGCTTGTAAGACCTAAGGCTTGCATGGTCTCGTGTGTCGTAATGTTTATGGAAGCCCCTAGGTCAATTAATGTGTTACTAATAAGTTTATTGTTCATCTGAACATTAACAACTGGACTTCCAAGGTCAGATTATTTAGTTGTGAGAACTCCCCCCATCATTAAATATGACAGTTTTCCCACGACATGGACGGTTTAGGGATCCTTTCGTTTATGACTGGGTTTTCTCAAACAAATTTCTCGTATCACTTTTGAATAAATAGGCACATCCTTGATGTCTTGAAAAGCGTTATTTTGACACACATTCTTGAGTTCTCCCAAGTAGTCAAACTCAGGATGAGTAAAAGGTTTTTCTAGGTTTATCCTTTCTGGATAGGCTGGGTGTTGAATTTTAGGGTGGGAATTTTCATCTTTCGAAGGCTCTTGAGATTGTTTTAGTTCCAATTATTCATTTCAGATATCCTCATTCAAATATTCAATGCTAATATGTGGTTGGTCCTTGGTTAGTGTCTTCTCTGATTGGAGGTGAATATCATTACATTCCAGGGAAGAGATGGAATAGGTCGGGTAGGTCGCAAGTCCAAAAACTTGCGTTGGTTGTCATGACCTTCCGTTATTCGAGTTGGGGATGGGTTGTGCAAGTAGTTGTGGTAAAGGAGGGGTGGATGTGGATGCCTACATTTGGGGAGGAGGGAGAATTTGCATGGGTGGCAATGTCATAAGTTGTTGAGGTCCTCCTACAGTAGGGTTTCTCCGTCCTTGTTGCCATAAATGGTTTGGAGGAGGAGGAGGAGCCACCCATTGTTGCATTGAAACACCCCATGTTTGATAAGAATATTGCATGGAAGGGTTAGTCTAATATGAATTGAAATATTGAGATTGCTATTGGATCATTACCTTAAGGTTTGGGATGCCATGGTTGCTTCTTAGAGACATGGCATAATTGTTTTGGTTCTTTGGATTTCTTGTAGATAGCTTTGAGTCCTCGTAAGGATGGATAGTTGAGAGTAGCATGGTCCTTGCTACATACTCCACAAACCTTGATCTGATCCAACGAACATTCTTTCCATGGGTTCTTTATTCTGCATTTAAGGCAAAAGATAGCCAAGGCTTGTTATGTTTCCTCCTCCTCCTTCATTTGCAGTGTATCCAATTGGGAGCTAGAAGAACTAAGTATGTCGTTCTTGAAGTCTTCTAACACGTTCCTAATTTTTGCTCTCGTGACTCCACCTCCAATAGTTTTTCCCGTTCTTACTAGTATATCTCTTGGTCCTTTTCCTATTTTTGATGTGCCTCTAGAATATTTACGACAAAGTTCAAAGACATACTCTAACTAAGAAACATCTCGCCCGCCCATTAGGTTGAGGAGATCTATACAACCATCTCGGATTCCTCTTAGAAATAAGACACATCATGTCGCAGGAGCCAAATCTCCTTGCTTTTCCCTCTACAAGTTATAGGTGAATTGTTCAACATAATCTTCAAGGCTCTCATCTTCATGTTGCATCATCTTGAAGAATTCCTCTCTTCTTTCTCTATCTTTTGTAGTAGTCCCGGTATTGTCTAGAAATTTATTCATCATTTGGTCACATGAACGGATGCTATCTTTTCCAAGGCCCATGAACCATCGTAATGCAACACTCTCGAGCATGGTGAGAAAAAGTTTAAGTTTATGGGCGTCTGTTACATAGTTGTAGCTTCTGCAAAGTACGTCGAACTCGAAGAGAAAGGTATCAGGATCTTCTTTATATAACCCATGAAAGTTTGGCAAGGCTGAATGTGGGATTTTCTTCATCTTGGTCTCCTCATTTGTTCCTTTGATTGGAAATCTGAAAGTAGAGGGTTCCTCCTTGACAACCTCGTGTGCCATTTATTTTTGGGGGTTGTCCTTTGTTTCTAAATGTGCCTCTGGAAAAAGAAACCCTCTAAAGTGGTATTGTTCGTTGATTTTCTCTTCTGAAAGAAGAATATCTATGTGCAAAGACCCTTGTACAGTCTTTGATTCCTAAGGAGATGCTTTGGGCTTCTTCTTGGCAAAGAAACTTCTTGTAGGTGATAAGTAATTTGGCTGATTGAGATCCTTCCCCCCTGGTGATTGACCTGCACTATTAGCTTTTCAAGAGGTTTTCGAAGAACTAATAAATCTACCTTGTTGATCTCTAACTCTGCCCATAGAAAAGGTTAGAAAAACATTCTACGAATTTTTGAAAAGAAATCATAGCACTCAATTTGCTAAAATGGAAATTCACACAACTAAACAACAACTAATTTTTTGACAGTTCCCCGGTAACGACGCAAAAAATGATGGAATTTTCAATTACTTTCTAATTAGTTAGCAAGCAACCAAAGAGTTGTACATTTAATTATCAATCTGGGGTCGTATCTTACTTATGAATTGTCATGCACCATATATCCAAGAGTGGTGTTGTTTTGTCTAAGGAGTTGTAGTACTTTTAATGTCACAAATCAAGGATTCAAGATACTTAATTAAATCACCAAAGTATACTATTTTATGAGTTGCAGAAAAGTAAATATCACACTTGCAGGAAAGAAAAGTCACACCGGTGGAAATTAGATTGCACTTGCTGAAATTAAATCACGCTTGCAGAAAATAAATCACACTTGCAGAATTTAAATCATACTTACAGAAAGTACATCACACTCGCGGAAATTAAATCACACTTGCGGAAATTAAATCACTCTTGTGGAAATTAAAATTATGCTAAGATCTATTGGTGACTTGCTCAAGTATAATAATGATCTTGTTTTGTTGTAACAATTGTGTGTTCAGACATTCAACAACAATTCAATATAATATCAATCCCAAACTGTTGAATACTAAAGCTATCACAAGTTAGAAAGAAAACAAAATAAAGTGTAGCTGCAAGCGAAGTTGCAACAACGTGAGTTGCAACAATGAAGCTACAACATGAAAGAAATCACAACAACACGAGTTGCAACAACGAAGCTTCAACATGAAAGAGATTACAACGACGCGAGTTGCAACAACAAGAGTTGTAGTGGCATTTGCTATTATAAACTCATAAAAATTGAATCAACGTTGAATTGCAGTGTAAAATCGCAGAATTCTCAACACTAGGAAATTAAATATTAACCACACGTAAATTGCAAGTATTGTTCTACGAAATCTAGAATTGTTGTAGACTAGGAAATAAAACAACTACATAATTAAATAAACAAGATTGCAAATGCTAAATCCTACGCTAATATACATGCAGTACCTGAATAAGGAGGGGGCCCTACCCCCTTAGACAACGCACTGAGCTACAAAATTAGAATCGCACGATCACCAACACATTATTGCATGAACAAGAGAATAACATAAATTATATTGCATAAATCTAAAAGTTACAATAACAACTGAATGTTATCGCCAAAATAATTCCCCTTTCTCGGCTCGAGGGAAGCTGAGGTTCTTACAAAGTACGACTAATGTCTAAGATTATACAAAGGGATGAATGGAAAACCATAATAATTTGACTATTCATTCGTCTACATCAATTTTGCCAAATTTTAGTCAAGATCAAGCATGTGCTGACTTGGTAGGAAAACCAATTTCTCTTTTAGTTGTCTACTTGCCTCCTATCACCTTCCTATGTGAGAATCGTTTCCTAACTGTCGACTTTAGTGTTGACTATTGTGCTAGTGGACTTTGTACTCATAATCGTAGCAATTGTATACTCGGAGTCATGACAACAGAGAGTGTACTTGGAGTTGCAACAGTTGTCCGGAGTCACAACAATGGAGAGTGCACTTAGAGTTGTTGTAGTTGTCCAGAGTCGCAACAAAAAAGAGTGCACTAAGAGTTGCAACAATTGTCTGGAGTTGCAGCAGCGAAGAGTGCACTTGGAGTTGCAGCAGTTGGATTGTGCTTGGAATCACAACAACAAAGAATGCGCTTGGAGTTGCAACAATTGGATTGTGTCCAGAATCACAACAATAGAGAGGGATTGCAACCATTGTGAGGAGCTGCAACTACTATATTACTCTTGTGTAGCAGTATTAGTACATGAAAGTAACAAGTTCCATTGAAATAATATGCAAGAATAGCGTAAAAATAACATATGGGGAAAGATTCGTACCTTGAAGAAAAGTGAGGAAAAACTAGCTAAGGAAAGTATCAGAAAGGAATTAATCAATGGAAAATGGTAAGAAAAAAGGTATTAGACGAGTTTTGAAAGTATGCCAATTTAGACACCCATCACATGCCCTTGTGCTTATGAGGTAAACCACTCACATCTACAACTACCCAATGTAACTTTATCATTGTTGCACTCCCAGATCTACAATCCTCATTGCTATACATTTCAATACGCAATCCATCTTCCTCTATTGCACATTCTTTCTTTCAACTCATTGTTGTCCCTTGTTGCACCTCCATATGCTCTCCATCCGTTGGGCCGAAACAACCGTAGGAGCACCATTGGTCATGCCCCTCAAAACCACCTTCTTACCATTTGCTACCCTAAACTCTATTCCATGGCTTGGTAGTTAACAAAATGTTTTCCCAAGGAAACCAGTCATTGAACACCCAATATGATATTAGTGTTCGCTAGCTCAACTACATAAAAATCATCAGTCATAGTGTAGTTTCCCAACATCACATCCAACTGTGGAATCTTCTCTATGCATGACATATTTTACCCACCAGATACCGCTACATCAAACCTCTCGAAGTCTACTGTAGGAATGCCTTTCCTAGTCACCAAAGTTGAGTCAATGAAGTTGTGGGTTTCCCCACCATCAATCAAAACTGTGACATGTTGTCCCTATAATACTCCACGAACCTTGAATGTGTAAAATCTAGGAACACCCGACAAAGTGACGATAGTCACTCCCTTATCCTCAATGTGCTACTACTCAACACCCTTAGCCTCCACTCATGCATGCTCATCATATGAACTGTTATGCTTACTGCCCTGCTCACGTCCTGCCTCCTCTTCCTCATCATTGTCAGGAAGTACCTCAATGTAATGTACCTTACCCTTTCCCATGCACTTGTGACTCGGTTCCCAAGGATCCTTTCAATTGAAACATAGATTCTTCCTTCTTAATTCTCTATGCATCTCCTCATCCATTCTATATTTCTCGGACCATTCCTTCTTAAAGGGCTTCTTATCTTTGTTCTTTTGAGATATGAAAGGTTTAGAAGGAGCTTTGTTCTCAAGCACTGCATCCTCCATGTCACGTGTCTTGATGATAACATCCTATAGTGAAGCTCATTTGAAGGCCTTAGCCCAACCATGCAAGGGTTCAAAAAGTCCCTCAGTGAAGAGCATAATCAACCTATGCTCTAACACATTTGTCACCATGATTACAATCCTCTAAAACTCTAAAATGTATGCATTCGGGGTACCTATCTCTATGAGTTGTGTGAACTCCTTGAAATGTATCGTTGGATCCTTCCTATCAAATATATCCATCGACCTCTGAGTGAGATCCAAGTATGAAATGATTCTATTATGTCCCAATGTGGCTAACCCATGGTACCACCACTCGTGGGCCTCTCCATCCAAATGCAAGGTAGCATACTTGATGGCTTCCGACTTCATCATGGGATTGAGTTGGAAGTATGTGTCCAACTTCTAAACCCACACCCTAGCAGTGAATTTGCTAGAGCCATCAAAGTAAAGAATGGACAACTTCCCAACTTTCCTCTGAAGCTCCCAACTTTGTGGGCCCCTATTGAAATCTCCAGGCTTATTCTTGTACTTGATAGTACATAAATCCTATAAAGACATGGCTACCTGAAACTCATCACCAAGAACCTGATACTCCCTCAAAAACTCTATGAAATCTTCCTCTTCTCCTTTTTTCCCCTGATTTATGTCTTGCTGTCCTTCCAAAAATTGAGGCATATGAGGTCTAGTAGACACTCTACTAGTTGACCCAATGTGATATCGTGTAGGGACATGTGTATTGATCCCTTCCACACTGTTTCCATTGTTTCCATGGCTGCCATTAGTCCTTCCCGCAATGTTGTTACCTGCAGTGTTTGGGTTCCCTTGAGTATTGTTTAGAAGTTGGGTGAGAAGTTCAACCATTTGCTTCTACCTCCTTTATAGGTTACCTTGTACCCTTACTATGTCATTTTGTGCCCTTTCCAAGTCATTTAAAATATGTATAGCGCCGTCATATGGTTGTTCACTTTTATCCCCCATGTATCCCTCTTCTTCTGACTCCGAATGTTATAAGTTTTCAGCCCCTCTATGCCTTCTCCTATTGTATGTGATGTGTATTCCATCCCCCATAATCATCAAAGAACATACAATACACATGCGGGTAGGAAAACCAACTCTGATACCATTGTAGTAACCCTCATTGTTGTTATAATTTGATGTTTACTGCTATTAGAATTTGACGGTTGTTTGACTAAGGACATTTCTTCGAACACTTCACTACAAACCCTTGGTACCCTTGAAATAACCCTTTAATGAATGCTAGTATGTTTTTCTTGTTTGCTGATGTGTTTTTCTGCACTTACCTAGTTGGTTACTTTCGTCAAACACTTTGGCTGTAGATTATTATGTTTGATGTTGAAGTGTCTTATTGGTATTTGGTTCAAGTATTATATCAAACAATTTGCAACAAAACAATTATTTTGAACCTGCAAAAGAGTTTTCTTTTATTCAATCACCAAGGAAAAAACAAATGCATGAATGGCAAATGAGAACATCTCAACACAACATTTATAATAGTAAATAGACCCAATAGTTACATATATGATATATAGGTTCTTTCTGACCTGTAATAACATATTTTGGTGGTCATTTAATGTGCAGATCTGCCTCTGAGAAGCTCCTTGACAACAACAATATTATTGGGATATTTCGTGAGCAAATAGGGAACTTAATAATGTTATAACATCCACTTCCTCTGTTGTAAATGTCCCTGATGTAGGAAATATGTCCCCTTGAACAAAAAATGATCTCTACCCATAAGAACTCAACTTCCACAAGAAATACAACCTATGCAAGATGACAAATGATCCCAACAAGGTAAATATGGTCTCCATACGATGGTACGACCTCCACAAAAGAAGATATGCCCCCCTCACTAAGATAATTCAGCCCCTATCATAAGAAATCAATTGCTTCCCATGAAAATTCGGCCCTCACACAAACTCTACAAGTATACACCGAGAGTTCGACCCCTACACAAAGAAATCAACCTTTGCAAGAGAAGTCTTGGTCTCTTTCAAGAAAGTTCGCCCTACATAAGAAGACTTTGCTGTTAATTTTTCAAAATCCCAACCCAGTTTTAGTCTCGCTGATTTTTCAGTCAAATTTTGAATGCCAAACTCAGTTTCAGCACTGTTTCAGCATATGTTACAGCCCAATGTTTTAGCATCTACTCACAGCGGTGTTTCAGCATATACTCAGCACTGTGTTTCAACATCTACTCACAGCGGTGTTTCAACATATACTCAGCACTGTGTTTCAGCATCTAAAAACTTAACAGAAATAAATTTCAGAACTGAAACATGAGAATTCTGAACATCGTTTTCAAAGAAAAAATAAAATATCAACAATATGCAAAACTTAGAAAATATAGACACAAAGATTTTCGGT
>JASDQU010336793.1:0-10639 GCA_032191745.1 Picea mariana | reverse complement strand
TTGAGAGAAAGGGGGTCTCATCACGAGCCAACCTTCTCGTTTCCATTAGGTGTTTGTGGGTGACATTGCCATCACCTGGTCACCGCGCTAGGGCAGTGACCTTCAACCTCTCCTTATACTATATTGAAAGAATGTAAAAGAAAGAAAGATAAAAGGCAATTGATGGGCTTGGAAAAAGTGCAATGTGGATGAAGGTACCACACACCCTCTACAAAGGCACCCATGAATGAAACACTACGACCCCTTGTATGTCATGAGCCCTATGCCCATTGAGTCTTGACCCCAACCACTTCATCCACTTTACATGGCTTAGAGAGGGATCTCTTGGAAACTCTCCTTGAACTAGGGCAAGATCTACCCAACATTACACCTTGTCAACCCTCCCATATTCAAGCTTGACAAGTCACATAGTGTCTTTGAGCAATTAATTGTTTAATATAATGATCTTTGATGCACATGGTTCAATGGATTATTTACTGATTGGATTCACTTATCATGATGTTATGACTTGAGATCCTTGGAGGGCATGCTCATTTGTCTTTGCAGAACCTAGTTGGTGGACAATTTTGGGAGAACAAGCCTAGCTTGGGCTTCCACGGGGCTACAAGCCCATAGGTTGGATGCCAAGGGACCACATGCCAGATGAGAAAGATCAGACTTGGAAGGCCTTGATGATGACTTGGACGACATAGCCCAACCCTCACTTGCCAAACGATTTGCCCAGGAGGGGCAAAACATCCCCTTTTTGAGCTTGACGTCATGTTTGGGGGGCTAGGGCATGGTGGTGAGATGGTATGCATTGGCACTTGGACGTTTTGAGGTTTTTGAGGCTTTGACCATGAAGGAAGACATTTGAATGCTTGACACATGTATTTGGGAAGCCTTGCTACCTTCCTACATCACTAACGACCTTCTCCTAGTGCCAAAACGTCCCCTAAAGGGGTGACGTCCATGTAAATTAGGGTTTTATTTGTGCAAAAGTGAAATTTTAAATGAATTGTTTAATATTACTTTGTTAAGGGGGCAAGATTAGGGTTGTTGACCCCTAATCTTGTGGTTAACCCATGAATTTGTGGACAAGTCACCTTGGTGACATTTGTATAAATAAGAGATCATAATATCTCATTTCAAGATAACTATCCCTCATTGTGAGAGGACTTGATTTGAAATTTTCGCTACACTTGGCTCTTTTTGCCTCTTGTGCACTTGTTTATGGCTATATTGATGAATGGTAGATGGAGGAGTGAGGCACTAGCCTTGGATGATGTTTTTCTAGCTCTTATGGTGGATTATCTTGGCATTTCTCTTGATCTTAGTATGGTCTTTTACTGTTATGCTATCAAATTTTCAACTCAAGTATTTTTATGCTAGGAGCTAGGTGGGAAGTATAAGGGCATATACCCCCACCACAGTCTTCATCATTTTATTGCTTTATCTCGTTGATTATACAAGGGTTTGCTAAGAAAAGTATAAGGGCATACACCCTCTTAGCTTAAACCCTAGCTAGAGAAACTTGCCTTGGGAAGTAAAGGGGCTTACAGCCCCAAGGAGGTAGCTTCTCTAGCTCTTGTTTATTTGACTCCATTAACCCAATAATAAAGGCACTAGTCATACTTTTTTTCATTGGAGATATAAAATCATTGCCTTGGGAAACACAATTTTTGATCTTTTAAAAGGTTTCTTGCTTAAAGTTGATTTCCCTTATTGAGAGGAGTCTTCCCCTACTAGGGTGTCCCCTCTCTCCCATTACCTTGCTTGTTGTTACAAACCTTAACCTACATCCATTAGGGTTGATCTAACCTAGATAAACTACTAGTCATAACTCCTAAACTAACCCTAGACTAGCTCCTAAATATTGCTCACTTACTCTACTAACTAGGGTGCACGTTTTGGGCTAGTTCTTGGCACTTTTCCACGGTTGATTTTGCTACTGCATGCCATTGAATGCTATAGTAATAAGGCTGCAATTTTCTGCAGAAATACATGTTTACAACAATCATCTTCTCTTGCTTCTTAAGTGCCATTTTTCAGCCTATATTCATTACTAATCTTAATGTTGATTTACCTAACTAGTTTAAATCTTTGTATGATGATTTAGATATTTTATTTGCCGATATAAACTGTCATTTACTGCTGCAAATTAGGGACAACAAGCTTAACTTGCTGATCCAACTAACATATATCATTGCAAAGTGCCTTTTCTTGTGTCTTGGGCAGGTGCAATCATCTGGAGAAGTACTATACACGTGGGGCAACAATTACTTGACTTACAAGGCATCTCTTCCCACCTTTCATCCCACTTAGACTTGATTTTTAGGGGTTTCACTTCCTCTTATTTCCATCTCCATCCCCCTAAGGTCACTGAGATCGCCTCCCTAGAGTGACCTAGTCACCCTTGAAGTGCGGGACCTACATCGAGGTGACATTGGGTGTACGATTCCCAAGTTGTAGCACTTGCTTGTGGTTGGGTCGAGCTTTGCCCAACCTACAACTTGCATTATAACATGGAGTAAGAATAAGATGCATTATTGTTCCTACATTTTAGTTGTCATTATCGCCTTGCATTTCCTCTCTCCTTACCTACGTTTCAATCTTTACTCGTTTATTCTCTATGTCAATTCCCGACTTCAACATGGTTTTAGTTTAGAGGGTGCCCTTGATTCAATTCCTTCGATGTATTTGGCCTAGGTTGGAGCCGTGACCAAGAGCCTTGCATAAACCCATTGACCTCAAACTCTCTAGGTGGCCTTCTAGAACACACCCCGCCCATATGAGAAATGGTGTTATATGTTTGATTCCCATGGAAAAGTAAGGTGTTGCGTTGCTAAGAATTTCGATTATGGAATAGAACCTTGGACAAAGCTCTTTAAGTTACCTCTTTCGTTCAGTTCATCCCTCAAAAGCACAGCCAACCCAAGGAAAACCTAAAATTACACTCACTATCAGTGCCCACTACCAAGCGCATGCAAGATGTAAAATAATGGGCAACATAGGGTCTTCAATGCAATTATTGTGCAAAAACACTTTTTAAGAAGTTTGCCACCCATGCCTAGTGTCATGAAGTTGAGTGAACAAATTACGACTTGCTTTAGTGGGTGCCTCTATAGTCTCTTCACTATAATTTAGGTCTAACAAAAAATGCCCATAAATTGTTTCACAACCTCAAGATATCAACCCCCACGATAAACACTGTCATTAATAACACATTAATCCACATGGTTAGTTTATTTATGAATACAAGTTGTCATGTGATGTAACTCTTTCCAATTTGAGGCAGGTTCTTGAAACATACAAGTACCCTTATATGGTAAAGCTTTTGTATTTACTATTTTGAATGGAATGAAAATAAATTTGGATGAAGATAGCTAGAACAACCAATAAAAACAATGTATCCTGTATAATTACAATGGTTGAATTAACAAGTAAAGATAAATGCTTACTCATGATTTGCTTGACTGAGGTTTAGACTTGACCCTCGCTGGCAAGTTGCTCTATCTTCAAGGAATTGTTTCACTTCATTACCATGGTCAGATACCGTACTCAAAACTAGGCCTAGCACATTAAGGGATATGGAATGATACCTTGTAGTTTTATTTGACATAAGAGGTTTTTTCTTTTAGGTAATATTAGGTGGCCAACCAAAGAAGTGGAAGAGCAAGATCCTCCTTTCCTCGAAGGAGGATCTGATGCTCGAAGCAACAATACAATGGGTCTACTGAAGGTGACAAAAGTTAGTATTAATAGCGAAGCTCTATCCTCAACTAAAGGAATTTAGTAGAGCTAAATCACTTAATGCATCAAATGCTCTATTATGAATGAGACATTACCTTGTCCGGGTTTGCTTATCAATGCCCATTCAAGTAGAGTGGAGTAGGGCAGATTATGAAACATACATGGAAGTGACCTAGTAGTCTTGTTGTCAACGATTTGCTACCTCTTGAATTTTGAATTACAACGGGGTGGTCGTTGGACGTTAATGAGAATCCATGACTTGATTTTACAACCAAATAAATGTGGTATTGTCTCTAAATAAGTGGGGGCATCGACTCAACATTCTTGATGGGATGGATGTTAAAGGCGACCAATTGTTCATGGACGAGAACCGAAGGTGGGGTGTCCTTGGATGGGAATAGGGGCGATTCTGGTTTGCCAACAGATGAGAACGGAGCGATCCAAGTGCCCCATATCCCATGTCATTATTATGTAAACCATATAAATAACAATCATTATCAATGATGACTCACAAAATATGCTAATTACGATGAAAAAAAATAAAAAATTAACTCGATATATCAACAAATCATTCAACTCTTTTTTACACGAGGGTGAAAATAAACATCATGAGATAAAGATACCCAAAGTTACCATAAACATCCGAACATCATGTGCCTACTCCTCTTATTGTCTTCCTCCATGCAATAGCTCCGTACTCATAATCGTGAAATTTCAATGTTAATGAAATGTTTAAAAAACATTTTGTTGCTCATCGCGCGCACACGCGAATGCCGTGGGTGTTTCTTCCCTCCTAATCTAACACCTCTGCATTTATTCATATTCACAGCATTTCCATCTATTTCAATTCCCTGCTCTTTAATATTCCACATTCATCACACCCACCACCTGAAGAGCTTCTGCTTATTATGTCGTGTTCCCGAAGTCAGAGCACAAATTCTATACAACCACCGTGCTTTCTCGGGTTGTTGAAGTAGTACTCATTGTAGCAGAGAATGACTATTTACAGTTGTGCAGCAGTAACGAGATCACCATCAACGTCACTTGGTTGGAGCACATTCGGATACTGCCCTGTCGCTGATAAAAGTTACGGAAGAAGGCCTCAGCTGCTGCATACCAGGTGGGTTGCTGTATCGTATTCGCATAAATTTAGAGAGGAATTACCACCCTCCCCCTTCCCTCAATTAAGGTTGATTTTTAAATCTCGTTTTCCGGTCCACTTTGGGCAATCATAGATAATACAATATTATGCAAACCTTGCTCCAGATGTGGATTAGTCCCTTTCCCGGGGTTAATGATACCATTTTTTGTTTTCCGTCTTGGAAATGTTTATAAGACCTCCTCTCAAAAAAGGGAAAAAAAAAAAAACTACTTGCTATCCCACATTGGTTAACAGCATTGTCAGTGGTAATATATATTCTTATTCAAATGGGTGTCCACAGTTATAGCACCCTCCGATTAACATAATGGTTTATTGGTTGCCAATAATACCTAAACCTGTGTTCAACAAATTCTCCACGTTTCCATAGAGCACAAGCTCATGTCTTCATGGCAAGGGTGATTGTTATTGGATTCATTGTTTAATGGAAATAACATTTGATTCCACGACTCTACGTCATCCAAAGATCTGTCTGCCACTCCATAACATGGACAGGTCTATGGTTTTTGCCAGCATTATTTTCAACTCGATCCCAATTTACCATGAATTTTGTTGAACTGGAATGTGCAGGCCACTCCATAACATGGATAGGTCTATGGTTTTTGCCAGCATAATTTTCAACTCGATGCCAATTTACCATGAATTTTGTTGAACTGGAATCTACCTGCACATATGAGAGTCACATTGGCAAAATGTCCATTCTTAACTATTTTTATTCTCTGTTCATAATGCCAACAAATGCCCACCTCACCCACGGGGGCAATTGTGGAATGGATAGGTCTATGGTTTCTGCCCGCATTATTTTCAACTTGATGCCAATTTACCATGAATTTTGTTCAACTGGAATTTGCCTGCACATATGAAAGGCACACATTGCATTGGCAAAATGTCCATTATTAGCTATTTTGATTTTTCATTCACAATACCAACAAATGTCCACCTCACTCACAAGGGCAATTGTGCCTGTCAGTGATTGTTATTGGATTCATGGTTCAATAGAAATAGCATTTGATGCCATGGCTCTATGTCCTCCAAAGGATCTATCTGCTACTCCAAAACATGAAGAGGTCTATGGTTTCTGCCAGCATTATTTTCAATTTGATGCCAATTTATCATGAATTTTGTTGAACTGGAATTTGCCTGCACATATGAAAGGCATAGATTGCATTGGAAAAATGTCCATTGATAGCTATTTTGATTCTCTATTCATAATGCCAACAAAGAAACAAATAAAACACTCATCTATTAAATTACGCATATACTTGGGTCTATCTAGAGTGCAGTTTCAGATTTATGTCTTTTCTGTAAACAACAGCTAGATTAGTAGCAATGATGCTACTGAACTGCGTATGTTTGCATTTGACAGAATCCCTTGTCTATAATGGTAGTAGATCTGCTGAAAGTAATTTAACTAGAAATATTGTTTGGCTCGTGTCTTCAATGATAAACAAGAAGAGGATCGCATGATTTTTGCATGGAATAGTCTTGTTAGAATGCATCTAAAGGAATGGTTGTGTTTATGATCTGAGGGTTCTTCTGCATTCTACCCCCCGGATCCCTCATGCAGATACTGGCTAAGCCCATCCAACCGGAAGTAACTGCAAAGGTATTTTGAGGTTCACTGTTATGAAAAACTAGCTTAACTATTGACATTGCTTATATTTCAATGTGAACGTTGGTTACTTATATTCCAATCTGATGTTGGTTAACTTAATATCCTTCAGTAACACCAACATAATGTTGAAATTATAAAATCAAAATAAGCAGATCTGCACTTCTATGTTTCAAACCCTAGGCTGGAACCCTGAAAATTACCTAAAGCACCTTTTAACACAGCAGATTATTAACACTTAAATCTAGAGTGTATTCATAAGTGCAGACACTGTGTACATCGAAAAATTAGAACAGCAAACAGTTTTATACCAATTCTACCTAAAACACTATTCTGGAAATTATAACAGTAATCACAAAAACTTGTAGCTCACAATCACATCTGCCTTTTATTAATCTGAAAACAGAAATTACAATGCAATAGCTCAAACACTGTAAGTATCTCGCTCACTAATCACTAGCTCAAAATAATAACTGAATGACTATCAGTGGAGTGCTGTCTTGCCTTCACAGACGAAGAAGATGGACTTTTACAAAACCCTCATCTTAGTCCTGTCCAGGGAAGTGCATCCAATCTGCATGGTGAGGTCACCTAGAATAGAGTGCTTCCCTCCTAGGTTAATGCGCCTTAGTCCAAATCTCGAAACCTACTCTAACAGGCGGCTTTATCTAAATTTAGAGAATTATCTAATTAAAGACTATTCAGCTCCTAACTAAAGAGCAAAAAAGCAATTTCTAAATAAAGAAAAACATGTTCTAAATCTGGGAAAAGGGGGTGCCTTCCTAAAAAGCAAGTCTAATTAAAGTGTTGTCTTCTAAATCTGTCTAAGGACAGTTCATGCATGAGCTACAACCACTTCGCGTCCATAGAACCACTATGCCTTCCTTAGAAGCTTACTAGTGTGTCTCATCAACAGTAATCTGTTGATGATTATAGGTCGGACAGTTACTTCTACATAGGCTAGGTGTGAAGCATGCAGAAGATGTCCAAAGCCTCTCTAGGTACTTGCTTAATTTATTAAGTGACTTTTATATATCTTTCCTAAGTTTGACTTAGGAAAAACACATTAAAGATATTAATTAATGTTGGTTATTGACTAAGGTTTTTTAAGGTTAAGTGACTATTTAAGTGATTTAGATCTAATTTTGACCATTGATCTCATGTGAGGCTTAGGATTTAATTTTAGCCATCCATCACTTTGGAGATTAGGGGTTAGGGTTTTGGTCATTGAAAAGTTATAAAAGAAAGCCTAAGGAGAGGAGAAAGACACACATTCGTGAGAGAGTGATTTTCTCAAGGGAGAGTGGGATACTCAGGGCTGAAGAGAAAGAAAAGTGTTGCAGCAAGGAGATGCCAGAAAACGCAAGAGAGGGTCAAGTTTGTTGAATTCAGAGAGGGCCAAGCCATATATATTCGTACCAGCGCAGCTGTACACCTAAGAGGGAGGCCGAGCACCGGGTTTCAGTAGGCCGATTTTCTGTGGGTGGATTTTCTAGAGGGGCTGAGTTACAGGTTCCAAACTACTGTAAAATATCTGATTTCTCCAAGGGCCAAAATAATAATAAAAACACTGAATGCTGGTTTACCCAAGTTGGTTTTTCAGGGTAAACAATTGTGTATTGTGTGACTGATTTTTTCTGCTCTGTATGATTGATTTTCTGCTTGTTGTTCCGCTGCATATTTACTGTTAAATACTAGTGTATTTTTTATCAGTAGTTCAACAAATTAATTTATGTTTAATTAATTTTATGTGTATAAAAGGTTGCTGGGAATTTAAAGTCAGATTTGGTATTTGGGGTCTTAACATGGTATCAGAGCTCTAAACGTTGCAAAAGTAGGAGACAGATTTGTCACAAGTTTACAACAGAAATTTACAGCAGAAATTTCCGGTAGTAAAGTATTTTTTGGTTGAGTATTTGATTGGACAGGATGGCTGCAACTGGACTGAGATTTGAAGACCGGTTGGAGGGTGAATTGATTTGTAAACTGCCATGGATATTCCACTGGAACAGTTCGTCACAACAGATCTGATAAATAACTGAAATCTTTATTATTAAGGTTATTTTTCCTTTAGATTTCCAGAATATTTAGTTACTAATTTTTCTGTTTTTGCATGAAATAGATAAAATGCGGAAAATAGAGAACAGTAAAATACAATCACACCATCCACAAACAAACACAAGATATGACCTGGGAAACCCAATACGTGAGAAAACCCATCTAGAAGGTGAGACTGCTTTGCTATCTTTTCTCTGGTATAGAAATGATGCAAGTACAAATACATAGGCACTCTCTGTGGAGTTGCCTTTGACCTGTGGCCTCTATGGCTGCTACGAAATCTCTCCTTCTCTGTTTTGCTCACAAAATACCACACTCAGGTGTTTTGTTCAGTTATGGAACAAGATACAATGCAAAAGAATTGAACCCCTTCTCCTCCTAGTGGCCTAGTATTTAATATAGCCTGATAACCATTTAGGGGTAGGTTTTTGACTTCCTCAACACTCAATTGTGATAGGGTTTTGGACCTTCTAGAATCTTCTTGAAATTATATACGTGGCTAGCTCCATATGCGTGAGTAACGGGGGGCTGATGTGGTATCCTCTTGTACCATCGTGGTCAACATGGTAGGTCAACTTGCGGGAGGCATAACTATTGCATACGAGCTCTGATTGATGTGATTTTTGCACCATTGGAAAGATATCGATGCGTAGAATAGCGTCACGGGGTCCCAGATGCTGGGAAAGTTTTAACCCCATAAATTGTCGTTTGATGCCTCAAAATGGCTCGGAAGGTTCTGGACCCCAATTTTCCAAACCGGGACCTACCACTAAAATGGCCCTGCAAGCTTATTCCTCCAATTTTTCCATTCTAAAAGGATCGTGATAGATGAAAAACAATATAGTGATCCAATCCCGATCATACCTCTTCATTTAGGGAGGCGTTTGGTCCCCAAAAGCTTTACTAAATGAGGTGAGGAAACTTTTCCTCTACCTTATCCCTGGAGTACCACTTTGATTTGCATGGAAGTCGTCCTTTCAACCCAATCTGCCAAAGGTCATGCTGCCTCTGTCTTGTAGTTTTGGACCGCTTTCGCAAAACTGTGTCCTCTGCTAACTCTGCCTTAGCATTTGGAGCTAAGTCCTCTATGGAAGGTAGGACTTGCTCCTCCTCCTGATCCAACATGGAAGGCTCATAGAGTTTGAGATTCTCCACATTCACTACTGAGTAAATGCACATGTATGGGGGTAGATTGAATCTGTAGGCGTTATCTCCCACCTTTTCCAATATCTCAAAAGGACCATACAAAAGAACCTTGATCTTCTTACTACGACCTTGTAGCCTTTCCTTATTCAGTTGTAACCATACTCTTCTCCCACTCCAAATATTCTCTCTGTTCTGTGCTGGTCATGTTTAGCCTTGTACTTTTCCTATGACTTCTTTAGTCTTTCCTGTACTTGCAAATGGATCTACCTGATCTACTCAACAATTTTTTTTTGCTTTTAATGCATCTCTTGTGAGGTCCTCCCTCACTCCTCCTTGCTATCCATATACAACATCTAAGGGTGAAGGTGGTAAATACCCAAAGCAAGTTTCAAAAGGTCACTTACCAGTAAAAGTGTGGACTGCTCTGTAATAAGAGTGTTGTATATAGATCATATTTTTATCCCAAGTCTTCAGATGCTTTTGATTGTAACCCCTCAAAGGCTGCACCAAAGTCCTGTTGACTACTTCCGTCTACCCATCTATCTGTGGATGGAATGTTGTAGACCTTTTCAACTTAGTGTCCATCTTCTCTCACAATGTAGTCCAAAATGCATTGAGAAATTTGGTATCTCTATATGAGATGATGCTCCTTGGTATCCCAAAGTGCACCCAGACCTGTTCAAAGAACTTATTTGTTGCTTCTTGTCCATTGATGGTCTTTTTACAAGGCATGAGAATGCACATTTTGCTGAGCCTATCAACTACCACAAATAAATAGTCATGTCCCTTCTGTGTGGTTTGTAAAACTCCCACAAAATCCATGGAAATGCTTTCCCAAGGTCAAGTGGGTACAGGTAAGGGATGGTATAGACCTTGCTTCGTGTTACTAGGCTTGTTGGTACAACAACGTATACATCCTCTAATATACCGTG
>JASDQU010336790.1:0-12601 GCA_032191745.1 Picea mariana | reverse complement strand
AACTTTTTGACTTTTCCCCCCCCTTCACTGTGAGACTATGACCTAGTGGGGGTGTCCAGGTCACTGAGTCTCCTCATTACCTCTCTAAGAGGTGGGGGACATTACAAAAACCAAGTGGCAAAGCTCACTGGTCATGATGCGAAGATGCAACCTTCGGACAAGAAACAACGAACTACTGGTTCAATCCTATTCAAGAATGTCGAGTCATCCACGGCAATCGTCAATTCCAAATTGGCATAGCCTCAAAAACCACGATGGTATAATTCCCACTCATTTATATGGCGCATTCATAAGCTTTGTGTGCATTATTGATTTGCTATGTTACATAAACATGCACTGTTGTATATGATTTGATTTGTTAAATCGAATTTTGTTATCGTTTAAGTTTTAGCTGGATTTGGTTTTGATTCTAGTGATCATATTCTGGATTTGATTGTTTAAAATTAGTTACGATATATTGCTCTGATGCTTCTATTATAGGAAAGTCGTTTTGTATTTTAAATTTTGAAACGCGATCTATCTTTTGATTCAAATAAGTTACACATAAACGATGATTGTTCTGTTACAATTGTATCTGAGTATGATTTTGACCAACCCGGATGCGATGTGGATTTTGCTTAAAAAAGAGTTTTGTTTTATAGCATGAATTGATACAAATATTAACAGTTATGTGAAGTCCAGCCAATCAATTTGTTGTGGCTCATTGATTAAAATGACCCTGTTCTCTTTGAATTGGAATAACAATCGATAGTCAGTTACAAATGATTATGCACAGGATGATGAATTATTCTATAATTGGCTCATGTCCCGATTTTGTTTGATTGTTGTCCAACTTATGGTTATCGATATTGTTGTCACACTCAGTAATTGAAATCTATGAAGATTTTTGGTCAATACTGTTACGCATATTTCGTTTTGACTATATCGTGACAACCTTTCTCAAATTTGATTACTACATAATCTTATGCATAATCTACAGCTCGCTTATCTTTACTGCTGGTTGAAACGACTATGTGTATTGCTACAGCTGTAACAAATCTCTTCAATTAATATCGATTGTAATTATGATTTCGATTCTGGTTGTATTTGATTACTATTCTGGTCAATTATGGTTGGTGATTACGATTACATCGTATCTCATGTGACTCGAATCAATCCTTAATTTTGTTTGATACAAAACAGGTCTGTCAAAAGTTTGACCATGTTTTATGGTGACTAAAAACAGAGCATTCCTTACTCTGTTTCGATTACATTTCTTTTGATGTGGTTTAATTTAAATGATAAATTCACTTGAATTATTAGTAATTCATTTTGATGATGAAAAGAAAAATTAAATTGGATTTGATTTCTTTTATGATTTTATTTGATTGCTATCTGATTCCATATGCTATTTTAGACTAGCTATAGAATCAGATGATTCTATAGCTAAGTCTATGGAGTTGATTTTTTATTGTTTTGTTAATAAAACATCCTTCTAATTTGATCTTTGTGTACTATTGCAGGAAAATTCGAATTGGCAATAGATATGATGAGCAGTTAGGGGATACTTTACAGATTCTACCTGCATTTTATTTCCTTAGTTTAAGTTGATTTTGGGATTATTCCCAGATTGTGTAAAACAATTTGCTATTATTCACAAGGATGTTTTACCTTGTGAGAAACCTATATAAACCTATGGTTTTTGTAATAATAAACATCCTCAGTTGTGGGAGAACAAGGATATAGAATTCTGATACAAACTGGAGCAAAATTGATGTTATGTCATAGCTTTTGCTTTTCAATATATCAACACTTTGTTTCAAGTTTTGTATATCATTTTGTTTATGGTTTAGTATTACTTTTCTATCTAAATCAAACTCAAATGATATAATTTTACTACCTTCATCTATATCTTGTTTCTTCCAAATCAATAAAAGACATAACAATTGTTAGTTCGGTTTATGAATGATAGCTTTGTCTTCTTCATAGATTGAATTGTTATATATAAGTTTGCTACATAATAGGTTTCCCTTATTGCAGGAATCTATAATCAGAAAATTGTTATGATTTTCTTTTATGTCTTGTTTGTCTTGTAACATACTTCAAGAAGCAACATAGCTGAATCGTTTACGAGAATCCTAAGGACTAAATGTTGTGAATTTCTTCCTCCAACCAGCTTAAGAAGTCATCATACACAAGGCAGATTTGGAGTGTTTCCAGGTCAATTAATTAGATGTTTACTGTTTGTATTAACTAGTTTAATATAGATATAAGTTTAATTAAATTTATATGAGATTGTTTAATTAAGTAAAAATATTAGATTGTTTAATTTCAGTAATTTAAATTTCTTTTTCATAAAATACAAAAAAATCAAAAAGAGATTCTTGGTTGTCTAAGGGCAGCAAACACATGAGTTTTGCAGGTTTTAATCAAATCTGTAGTTTGTTAATAGTGTACATTTGTGAATAAGAAATATCGTAGCTATAATTAGATAGTTGATTTGAGTTATTATAATCATAATTAGTATCTTGTATATATAATAGTTAGTAGTTTATAGTTAGATTAGTGTAGTTAGTTTAGTTTGTTTTATTAGTTTCTAGTTTCCATTACTTTAGTTAGATTTCTTAGCTCAGATCATTTCTCTCTGGTTTTCATAGAAGACCTTCTTGACAAGCCAGTCAGGAAATAGATATCTTCAATATCAATCGTCAAAGTATGGGCACCCACATTAAAGACCTGCTGATCCAGATCCCACATCCGAACCAAATGTTCCAACAAACGAACTTGGGCTCTCATGCCTGGTATCCAGAAATACTTTAGGAGCCCACAATTTCTTAAAGAGGCAATAGTCTGAGGGTGATTTTCGACAGCGGTATTATCTTCTTCTTGCTCACGTTCCCTCCATTCAAGCACCATTGTGTGACTATTAACCTGCATGGCAATCATAGAAAGATAATTAGTAATCTGAAATATGAGAAAATTGGTTTTGTTGGCTAAAATATTACAAAAAAAAATTTTAACTCTGCGCTGTTCACAGGTGGGGTATAATACACAGTGCGTATTTCTCGCACCCTACCTTAAGCCTTCCTACGGGAATAAGGACTTCTCGCAGGCCCCGTATGGGTAGCCTGCGGGAACCCTTTCACGCACATAGGGTTTCAAAACTCAACCAAAAACTTCAATTTTAACCAATGAAATCATAAAATAAAACCATGAAAGGTTAGGGAATTGAGCACCTACCAGTTTGGTCCAAACGGTTCGTGAAATAGTGCCCCGAAGCTCCCGGAAATTGACGACGAAGATTGGAGGTAAAATGGGAATTTTTGCACTAAAATGGTGAATGGATAAAAACATATGGTAAAAATGAGTTGTAAAATTGTTTTATTTACTTTTACCATTTTAAAAGTGGGTTTTTCCATTTTTATTTCATTATTTTGCCCATTTCACCCTAATTACTAATGCGAAAGTGAGTAAAATGACTTGCAGGCACCTAACGAGACGATTATGGATCCAAAAAATTTTGAAGTATGGTGTGTTTATTTGGTTTTCTATGGTTTTAACCTAAAAACCTCAAGTGCCTTTTATCCGTTCTAGCACTTGTGAAAAACTTAGAACGTGATCGAGCGTTGTTTTATCTCTTTTCTGGGCTTGATGTGGTTACACGAAAAATGAACCCCCCTGGAGTTGACTTTAAGCCCTTTTCATGACTCCGTAAACATGAAAAGATTGTCGAGCGACCTTGCTATTTTCACGCTCGTTAAAGTATTTGAACCTATGCGTCCTCCGAGCGATAGTTTAACCCTTTTTCGGTCTCATTGGACTATTATACGAAAAAGGCACTGAGAGAGTTCTCTTTTAAGTGTTTTTCCAAACTCCATAATCCTGAAAAACCTTCGAGTTTTCTATCTATGGACTCGTTAAACAAACATTGACAGACCCGTTATGGGACCGAACCACTCCTTCCTAGGGTTCGTTAAAAATACTCCGAGGGACTTTTCCGAAGGATGAGCTTATATCAACAAGCATATGTGATCCTCTTCAAGCTTGCGTAAAAATAAAGAGGTACTTGCCAGAAATGGTGGGGAAAAATTTGGGAAAGGGATATGTTTCATTTTTGTATTAAATGGCAGTAAGTGTCGCTCTTAAACATGACACTCCCTATTCATCATTCGAAGCCAGTTTGGGAAATCCATTTGTCTCTCATTCGATTTGATTACAAGTTCCTTCCATGTGTCATCTTTGAGTCAATGCTGCCAAATCATTGGTCGTGCCATCCATATGTTCAAGAGTTGTCCGTCTGAAACTCCGCTTGAGTCGGCCATCTGTAGCTATCCTTTCACTTTGTGTCGGCCTTCCCTGTGTCCAAAGTCCAATTGCTACATGCTCTGTTTCACCATCAAACTCTGTTACTCATTTCGTGTCACTGATGGGGGATACATCAAGGCGCTCCTGTAACGAGTTTTGTTCCGTCGACTTCAGCACATTATCCAGAGTCAAAACTTAGAAATCATTTAGTACCTTGAAGATTGCATGCCTCAATGGCAAGTTTCTCGCTTTCGACAGCGGGATTACATCATTGACCCCTGATCGAGAGATTCTGTCAGGTGTTCGACATCAGCTCATTTATTCACATTCGTTGGATTGTACTATTGTACCTTGGGAGTCATTGGCATTAATGGTGATTTCCCTCGCACTTGTTAACGGTATACATCAATGGCCGGTAATCAAGTGGTTTCTACCATGTTCAACTTCGACACATGTAATCACATGGTTAGAATCGTACGTTGGGTGATGAGATTGAAGACCCTGGATCTTGTCTTTACATCCAGGTTGCGATGGAGTATGTATATTTTGAAACACATAGATCCACTGTGTGTGGTTCGTGGCTATGTCGTCTTGATTACACATTTGTCGCACAAATCCACAGTGTATTCTGGTGGCTGTGCTATATTATGACTACATGGATCCACAGTGTATGATTGGTGGCCATGCCTTTTGTTTTTGTTGTCATCAGTCTATGATCTGAGTATGGGGATGCCTACCTCGGAATTGATATTCTTGATACTCTGTTGATGCTTGGTTGTTTGCAGGGCTCTGATTAGATGTGCTCTTAGTTTTTGACACACACATACAGCTTACAAAGTCTATCAACTATCACTGGTTCCACTCTCAGACTTTGGGGGGCATTCTGTTATCCACATTTTTGGTCATCGGGATGATGTCGTGATAGTGTCGTGATAATAGACAATCAAACTCTTTACTAAGAACATTTTCATGAAAAAGGTTACACTTGTCAGTTTCCAGAATAACATATTTTAAAGATAGTTTGCAGGCTGCATATATACTCTCCTGTGAGAATCCTTCATTCCCGCAGGCTGCCTTCAGATTGAAAGTGAACTTCTCGCACTGCACTCAAGGACATGGTGCAAACATGTTTCTAAAGAATGAAAATGGATAAGTTCTCGATCCTTCTAGAAGGAATCTTCTAGAAGGATGAGTTGGCTTTCGAATGGTTGGCAAAATACTGACTTTCCAGATATCTTGGGATCATTCTCTATCCAAGTCACTAAACTATCTTCTCCTATATATTGAGGAGATTGCTCATGGAAAGGGTTGACAAGAGAGATTAGAAGCAATCTAGTAAGAGATTGATTGAAGAATTAGTGCAAGATTGTATGGAGGACTGATGCTACAGCAGCAAAGGACAAGAACAAGGTCATCTTATGTGGTTGATTTTCCTTATGCATGAGCAAGTGTGTGTGTGTCAGAGCTAGGAGCCATTGAAAGGAGACCTATGACATTAAGGCTCAGCTTGTAAGTTTCACTTTCAGTTAATTCAATACATGAATATGTCCCTTTCCCATAATGATGATGTCATCTTATTACATGATTCCTTGATCACATGTATAGACTAGGTATTGAATATATTAATTTTCTTGTACTTAGATTGGTTTGTACTGTTGTGATTGGATGACGCAAGAGCAGCAAAGTGGAGCGAGGAACAACAGAGATTAAAGGAGAGCGTTCATAAGGTATTTCCACTATCCATTTCTCTTAGTTCATTCAATAATCTAGATCTAGGGAAAGAGTAGTATTCTGTCTTGCTTTGTTCTAGATCTAGGTGGATCTAGGGAGGTCGGTTTGTGTCCGCACTCACAGACTTATCCTATAACACTATGGATCAGATCTAAAAGAAAGGAAGCCTTTTGAGTCTTTCATTTGTCAAATTTCTCTTGAGGGTGTTTTCCAAGAACACATCTCTCACAAATTCCTTTGGAGAAGTGGATGTCAAGTAGACCATCAACCATTCCCTACTTTCTAAGTTTTTTCATATATCTGAAATTTAAATTCACGAACCTTCTGTGCCATATCCTACTACTTTCATCAACATGTGTAAGCAGTAATGTAGAATGTAGTTCAATAAATTCAAAAAATGTGTCGAGTCTAGATTGATGATTTACCTTGCTGGTGGAAACCTTAGAATTGGTTTGCATGTCATATATATCCACTGCATCAGGTTTGAATATGACTCTCTTTTCGATGCCGAAGTTTTTCATCTGATACACAGAGAGAATATTGAAAGAAAGTTTGGGAACATGTAGCACATTCTCAAAGCTTTTGCTTGTGAGTTCAATTATCCTTTGTCGGTGACCTCGACTGGAGAGTTGTCCCCCATCATAATAGGAGGACCTTTACATGCATCCAATGAATAATAGAATTATTTTTTGGCATCCATGTGGTGTGATGCACCTGAATCTACTTTTAGCACTAGAAGTTGTTCTTGGACTTCTTTAGGAACAATCCTATCACATCTTAGAATCAAATTAATTGGGTTGGTTTTTCAGGAAATTTTGAGAGTGATATTTTCAACAAGAAGGTAGCAAAACCATTGGTCATTGAGTCCATAAATACAATGACCTTAACCTAACATTATATGGTATACAAGTCAAGCTAAATAATTCATAGATCTGTTCTGAGATCAAATAGATGTGAGTGAGGAATTTAGGGAAAACATACATGTAGTTTAGATTGAAAGCAACTTGGTTTTGATATCACTACAGGAAGAACCTGTAAAAAATTAGAAATCCTCTCCAAACATTACAAAGTTAATTAAATGTGTTTCATGGTAGAAATTGTAGTAATCTTTACCAAAACATCTTCAACAATGACACATATAATAGAATAAATGTGATAAAATATGATAACATAGAAATGGAATGACTAAATGATCAAAAGCTTTATTTATCATCTGAAGTTATTTGACATAGAAATAGAATCAGGTCTTTGATTTAAACCAGAGACTTTACATACTCTACAGTTCCCTCTCATCTCTTCTTGGGTCTTCCAAACCCCATGAGCCCTTTTCCACATCCATCAATCATAAATAAAGGTACGTTCTCATTTTTGTTGATGATTTCTCATGCTTCACATGGATTTTCTTTCTTAGGAAAAAATCAGAGGTCCTTCAACACCTCAAATATTTCAAATCCCTTGTTAAGACACATTTAGGAAAGAAAATCAAAGTCCTATGAATAGATAATGAAGGAGAGTATGTCAACCATGAGATACAAAATATTTTTCATGAGGCATGGATTTAGTTGCAACACACGGTTCCCTATACTCTACAGCAAAATGGATTTATTGAGCGGAAAAATAGATCTCTAAAAGAGATGGCATATTGCATGCTACATGCAAATTCACTTCCATAGAGATTATGGGTTGAAGAACTTAATTGTAAAAACTACATCCAAAATAGATATCCCCATAGATATTTCAAGGATAAGACCCCCTATGAGGCTTGGAGTGACCTCAAACCAGAAGTGACCCATTTATGTATTTTCGATTCACGTGCATGAGCCAGGATTCCCTCTAAGAAGAGGAAGGAACTTGATTCATAGAGAACATAGTGTATATTTGTTGGATACCCAGATGGTGTGAAGGGATATAGACTCATTGATATTTCCTCATACCAAATCATCATTGATTGAAGTGTCCAATTCGAGGAAAGTGTCTCGCATGTACCTCAACAACCACATGTAGACACTTTTATTATTCCACCTATTAGAGATGATGAGCATGCACATGCTGACTCTTATTCATATGAGAGTTTTGATTCGTAGGATTCAGATGATCTAGATATAGATTCAATACAATCATATGCAAAGTCAGTGCATGTAGATGCATATGTAGAGCCAAAGCAGAGGCCCAAGTGGGCCAAGACTACTCTTAAGGATGCAAGAGATATTGTTGGGGATCCAACTTATACTAGGAGGATTCAATCTGATTTCTAAGAACCTCCTATTGCACTCACTTCCACTGAACCAATGCCACCCAAACATATTTTCTTTGTTCAATATCCATATCCACAGTCCTATGGAGAGGTTGTTGGAAATCCCTTTTGGGAATCCTCCATGCAAGAGGAGTACCACTCCTTCCTCGAGAACCAGACTTCAGATCTGGTTCCCATTCCTTAAAAAAGGAAACTTGTCAGGCATAGATGGGTCTACAGGACCGAGAGTGCAATGGATGGACAGGTTAGTAAATACAATGACGGGCTAGTTTCCAAAGGCTTTCAGCAGGTGCATGGCATTGAATATGATGATACCTTCGCTCCAGTAGTGAAGATGGATTCCATATGTTTGGAACTTGCCATTGCAAAAGCCAAGGGATGGGAAATACATCATATGGACATGAAGAAAGCATTTATTTGTGATTATCTCTCTAAGGAGGTATATATGGAGAAACCCCATGGATTTATGTAGGATTCATCTTTGGTCTGTCGACTGAAGAAATATCTTTTAAGACTCAAGCAGGCTCCAAGGGCATGGTATGCCAATATGGAATCCTACTTGTTGTCACAGAATTTTGTACGTTGTAATTCAGAGCCAAATGTTTACATGCTTAGGATGACTGATTCACTTCTACTCCTAGTTTTGTATGTTGATGATATGTTGATCACCGGTTGCTCAACTTCATCGATTTTTGTAGTTAAGATGATTTTGCATGATAGGTTCATGATTATAGACATGGTTCCTCTACATTTCTTCCTTGGACTCGATATCAGTTACGAAGCATTGGGTATCAAACTATATCAGGACAAGTATGCACAAGATCTCCTTGAGATATTTCACATGACATACTGCAAGTCTTCCCCAACTCCTTTCCTATCAGGAATCACACTTGAGGATGGTGGGGACACTCCATTGGTTGAAAATACACTGTAAATACATATAGTAGTGTTATATCCCATGACCGATCCCCAATTGTAATTATAAATGTAACATGTTTTATAGGCTGGTGAGCCAAGTGATTATAATCTAGGAGGATTATGTGATGATTAGGTGAGAGAGACTATATGTTAAAGGACAATGAGACTATTTTTGTATATGTAAATACTCATATCATTAATATAAATTCATCGTTGTGTGTAGATCGACCACGATAAAAGGTAATGGGGGACTAAGATCCACTAGGTAGGTAAAGGGAAGGGGCTAAGAGGATAGGAAAAAGGGATAATCTTGAGGGCTTATCTCTAAGGGAATATTATAATATATTTCCTAAAATACTAAGGTTTGGGAAATAACCTATGTTATCCTAAGTTCCCGTGGGAAGGGAACGAATTATATGTGGAGCTAATGTAGCGTCATGAAGACAAGGGTACGATTTGGGACATGAAGTTATATTTGGAAAACTCATGATCTAGGTGGATATCGATGGCCACCCAACTTTTCCAACTGCTTAAAACAATTTTCTGACAATTTTCACAATTTACTATTTTTAGTAGTTTTAACTTTTGGGGCCATTTTGAGGGCCTAAATGAAGGTTTTTCAGGATTGAGATTCTCATTGACATTCAAATGCATGATTGATCCCCCAAAATGAATCTCTTCAATGATACCTTTCCAACGGGCTATCATGCACCTAAAAAAAAGAACGTATGAAAAATTTATGACCTCGAGAAGTTGATGTACTAACTTACCCAGACAGGGCCCACATGACTTTTGGCACTTCATCTCCTAGGGTTAGGTTTTTGGGTGTCTATGATTTTTTGGCATTGTTGTTCATTGTAAAAATGCCTTCAGAGCCTCATTGTATTCATCTTATTTTGAATGAGTGCATCTGTCACATCTCTTCTCAGAGATAAGCCACCACCATTCCAGCAAGCTTGTTTACGCGGCATTTTATAGTTTCAACATATTTCATTATTGAATAGAAAACCAGTTTTACTATATCTCTATTATTTTGTGTTAAGAAAATGTTAATAATCTATAGTCATTTCACTCTGCTCATAAAATCCGGATCAGTGGTATCAAAGCGGTTTGCTCCTTGTTGTCTTAATCCATGTCCCCAACGAGTTCAGAGTACAAAGAGTTGGGTCTTGAGCTTGTTTCTCTTGAGGAAAAAATATCTCACACACCCAATCAACCTCTCATGGAAGGAGAAAATAAAGATGACATGACATGAGATCCTTTCAAACTATTGATTAAGGAATCCCTCACACAACAAAGGAACGAGATGATGGATAGTTTCATGCAACTTCTTCGGCGGTTACCAATAGGTAACACATCTTATTCGAGCGGAGGTGCCATCCCCTTCAAGGTACAAATAAACTTCTATATTCCTATATTTGAAGGTCATATAGATGCAGATGTTGTAGAGAAGTGTTTGAATGTACTAGAAGGGTATTTTTTTGTCCATAACGTTTTGAATAGATAAAATATTACTTTTGCGCTCCTCAAAGCCATTCCCCATGTCAAAGATCGCTGGGAAACTTTCTGTGAAAAAAAGGAAACAGAGGAAACCTCATTATTTATAGTGACATCCACCTAGGAATCCTTCAAGGATATTATTAAGGAACAATACTACCCTGTCAGAAGTTATGATGACTTGTATACCAAATGGACCACACTGTAGCAAGAAAGAGACCAAGCAATGCCAGATTTCACAAATATCTTTCATACCTTCTGCACCAAGCTGGGTATCAAATATTTGGACTGACATCTGGTGCTCAAGTATCATAGCACTCTACATAGATACATACATACCGAAATGGAATTTTTTGACATGTCATCCTTGGGCGCGTCCTATGGATATGTCGTCAAAATCGAGCAGAAGCTCAAACAAAAGACGTGAAAATTTAGGCCTGGGAACCCCTCACAACAAAATCCAGGAAAGGGCAGCCCCAACCCATGGAAAAAAGGACAAAGAAAATATGGAAAATATCAAGACAACCAATCCAAGACGCAAGAAAATATGAACACCGGAAATACAAAGAAAGATACCGGGAAGTGGTGCGACTTCCATAAGAGCCCTTGGCATAACACTGATGACTGTCACTCAAAGCAGTCATTGGTGGCTGAATTGAAAGCCTCTAAATCATATGCGGGTTCTGACTCTAAGCCAGAACCAAAAAGGGGAAGACAGATGATCGACACAAAACCCAGTGCCACCGTTGCTACCACCAATATGCAACCTGGTGAACCAGATGAGCCAGAAGAAGGAAAATGCCTCTTCCATTCACAGATATGGGTAAAATGCACCTCCCTGTACTTCATCATGGATAGAGGTATCCAAAAGAACCTCATATTAGTAGAGGTCATCAAGCACCTGGCCCTGTCGACAACACCTCACCCACAACCCTACACCATTGGATGGCTCCGCCAAGGAAGCAATATCCACATCAGCCAATAGTGTCGACTGTCGTACGACATCAATCCCTTAAAAGATGAGGTATTGTGTGATGTTTCTCCTCTCGAACTTTGTGATGTTCTTTTGGGCCAACCTTATTTATGGAAATTTCATGTTGTATATGAGTCTAGGCCTCATAGTGTTATTATTACTTTGAATAGGAAATTGTACAGGATACCCGAGGCAGTCCCACCTAGTGATATTTCCTTGATCTCTACTAAGCAATGCAGGAAGGTCATCTCTCAGATGGGGAAGTTTGTCTTCTTCATTATTCACTCTCAGAATAAGCAAAATATCACAGCCACATCCAGGGTCTCTGCGGCCAACCTCTCCACATAGCAGAAGCAAGTAGATAAGGTCATGGAAGAATACTTAGATATCTTCTCCTCACCTACTGGGGTACCTCTGCACTGCCAGGTGTTACAAGGGAAAAAATCTCTATGGCCAAGGGTAAACCACAATAGACAAGTATGACTGCATAAATCAACTCAATTTCAATATATGTTATATAGACTAACATGCAATACAAGAAAGAGGCCTACCTCGATCCAACGTTTGATGATGTTCCATCGTTGAACACTTTGACCCAAAGCTTTATACCTGCAAGAAGTTCTCAACAAACAAGCAAAGAAATTATATAGTGATGATATAAAAGGAGTTAGCACATTAGATAGCATAATCCATTAATATACATTACAAACATGCCCATGGATAATAATCATATATTTTCAAGATACCAATAGAATGGGAAAGGAGTATTTGTATTAATAATTGATCAACAGAAGTGTCAACATTACATACTTTCGTGTTGGCATGGTTAAAAACCAAGAAACCAAGTTCCTTCCAACTGGGTCTCCACCACTTCAATCCTCCACCAAAGGAAAGCTCATGAGAAAGAGGCAAAGAGGTCCTCTCAACAATGAGGGAAGAGCTTG
>JASDQU010336780.1:0-12601 GCA_032191745.1 Picea mariana | reverse complement strand
GTAGAACAATATATTCATATGTAATAAAGGTCAATATTAATAAGGCCTTTCAATAAAATAGAATAAGGCGGATGTAAGAAGACCTAATAGAAGCTTCCGCTTCTAGAAGGATCTTCCTCTAGATGCTTCTTTTTAGTATAAATAGGAGTCAAGGGTACGAGAACCCTAGCTTGGATATTATTGTAATAGAGCTCTTATCAACTGGAGGTTTCCCCCTCGAAGAGGCCTGTGAACATTGCTTTCAGATTCAAAGTGTTATTTCTGTTGTTATTCTTATATCATTTCAGTGTTATTGTGGTGAATGTTTTGGTTATATTGCTGTCATTTTTCCATTACTAGCATTTTATTTATGTTCTGCATACATTTTATATCTGGTATATTAAAAAAATTTACGCTTTAAACTAAAATTTATTATTAATGATTTTATTGTTTAGGGTGCACAAACTATCCTAGGATTTAGTGCCTTGGAATAGGATTTTGTGAGTAAACTTCTCCAAGGGAATTAAATCAACATATGTGTCTGAGACAGGGAGTTGAGAAATCCATTGTATAATTGGTAATATCAGGAGGCTCTGCATCGACACAACCACAGGTTGAACAGGATGTGAGACAACAAGGTCAAAGGATGCATCTTTTAAACTTGTTGTCTCACATCTTGTTTAACCAACAGTCGTGTTGATGCAATCTTTGACTGACAACACTCCTACTTTTGGGGGTGATACACCTCTTGACCTTGTTGTCTCGCATCCTATTAAACCAATGGTTGAGGAAGTGGTCATATCGATGCAATATTCAATCGACCCCACTCTTCTCTTGGAGAGTGATAATTCTAAGGAAGCGGTCGCATCAATGCAATTTTTGGTTGATCCTTCTCTTCTGGTTTTGGTTCTATACCTTCTATGCCATGTCCTTAGCAGTTCTATTACTTCACCTTCTGAACAAGAGAGAGTTTTACTCTTCCTGAGTTCTCTCCCTCTAAGTATTGACAAGGTTCCCTTTGATTGGGATGGTCTTGTGGGGTATCCAATGCCTTCGCATATGTATTTTCTAGGAAGAGACATTATCCTATATATCACGGAGATGATAACCTCTATTAGCACTTTTTCCTCCTCGACTTGGAGAGCTTTCGGTCTTCCCAAGCATGTGTCGTTTCTTCATAATATACTGGAATTCCACAAGAGGTCTGCATGGGAGCCTTGGCCTCCCTCATGGCTTACCACCTAGAATCTTCCTAACGAGTCTCAGTTAAGCTCTTTTCTAACTCGTCTAAAAACTGAAAAGATCATCGAGTGATTTGTCCCTTTCACACTAGTTAAAATTGGATTTGAGTCCTAGTTAAGCTCTTTTCTGACTCGCTATCAAAAATAGAAAAGATTGTCAAGTGAACTTGTCTTTTTCACCCTCATAAATTGGATTTGAAAATACATCTATTTGGCACAAGTTTACCCCTGTTTTCACACCAAGTAGACTAAAATATATAAAAAAGGACATGTTTTGGCGTTAAATATGATTGCATCTCATGTCCTTGCTTGTAGTATTGAGCCTTTAGTCGGTTCTCTCTTTGCATTATAAACCATGGACCAAGTAGTTTTCATCCTCAACCAAGCAGAGCCTTGTTTATATCCTTCACAATTTGACACCCTATACCCTGGAAGGAGTATCACCCTGAGTGTCCATCTCCCGCATGCATTTCCTTGCATTGAGCATAGGTACGTTCCACTGTTGGAACTAGTTTTTCTTACTTGCGACACTCGTTCCCTCCTCTGTATCATAGCATTCACTTGTTATGAAAAAAAAAAAAAAGATGGGTGAGAAGGTAGTACTATATTGTAATTGGCAGCAGTCATGTCGCCTTTGAACATAGCACAAAGTTATTGAGTCCTTGTGTCATCATAATTTTGGGTTTAGCATGGACTTAGGAAGCTGATCTCGTTACAGAATTTTCTCTACTGACTGGTTAATCTTCCAGTTACTATAGAGAACATTATGGATGCCTCTTGCATCTAGTTGTCACATAATTAAGTCTATGTTGTCGAAGTCCACCGTATGTCTCATGCTCTTGTTCAAAGGAAGTCTATCAACCTATGTCGGCTAGTCCTCAGAAATATTGACTTTGCATGTTGGCCATACCCTTAGTTTGTCTCAGAATCACATGATACTTTGGTCTTATGATGCACCCTGGCCCTACTTTCATCATTGGTAGGTCACCTTGAACCCAACAATCAATATTTCATCATGAGTCATTGACTGGGTGGTTTCCCTTGTGTTCGATGGCAGGACATCTATTCACACTTTGGGATTTGTGCAGTGTCTTGGATTCCATTATACTTATTGGTGGTTTCCTCGCCTTTGTCAGTAGTTTTCATCATTGGTTGTTATTCAGAGGGTATTTTTTGTGTATTGCTTGCATTTGGCACACGTGAAAGACGCACAGGGTCGTTGGTTCGTGAACATGTTCTTCGTTCAATCTCCACCAAATCATGAAGCTCCTACTTTGTTCCTCGTGCTGACTGATGAGGGATTCCTTAATGCTCTCCTTTCAGCGGGTCTCTTTCCATCAACTTCAGCTCATGTATTTTGGATATGAGACCTAGAGTTTTATGAGTACCTTGAGGCTTGCAGTCATTAGTGGTAGGCTCTCTCACCATTGACAGATGGAAATACATCAATGTCTCCTGATCAATGGATCTCTCAAGTGTTCGACACCAGATCCTTTATTCACATTTGTAGAGATGTACTCAGTGCCTTGATACCTACTTTCATCATTGGTAGGTTGTCTCGCATTTGTTAATGGTATACCCTAATGACCGGTAATGTCTCATCGTGTTTGACCTCAACTCATTTATTCACATGATGTAGACTTGCACCATTGGTGGATTGTATTGAAGACTTGAAGACATCACCTTGTGGATGCAACTTTCCTAAGTTGTTTCTTCCATTTCATTGGACCAGTACCTATTTGACTTCAATGATCATGGGAGATTAGATTATACTCCATGGTATACAGATATCTTCAAAATGATTTTGAGACTGGTTTCACTGGGCCTTGTTCATGACTATGATAGTTATTGGCATGTAACCTCATTTATACTTGCCTACTCATGGCCATGAACACTTGTTGGTATATTTTCCACATGAATCTGCATTGTATTCTTGGCAGCCATGTATGCAAAGTTAGTACATAATGTAATGAGAAATTGAGTTCGTCTAGCTGGTTCTCTACCACTCCACTTCTGGGTTATTTATAATGTATTTCAGCCATTGTGGATACTCCTATGATATCACACATTAGGGGTCATCTGTTATAGCAAGATTTTCCTCACCATTGCTATCTTTCACAAAGGGCCTTTTTCCATTTCCCTATGTAGACTTATCAAGCCCTTTTTGATAAATCCAAATCCAAAAATATATATTTTTCCACATATACACTCCCTAACTACTTTGCAAGATGCGTATACGCTTGCTGCTCCACTAAAACTCACATATATCAGTATTTGTGCCAGAAAATAAAAAATCAGGCCGGGTTTCCATGTCATGACAGAAGATCTCTGATTTTTTTCCTTCCATATACTGGAAACGTTCCGACTCGGCCCTTAAGTTGCATTCTGGAGGCTATAAGAGCACAATTTCGAGCTATGGAAAAGGAGGAGAAAGCATTCAAATTTGAGAGAAAAGTTACTATGGAGAAATTACTTCATATTGAGTCTACATCCCTTTGTCCCTCAAGTCTGAACACAATGTTCAGCCCCCAATATCTTTCCTTATTATCGAGAGGACCTCATTACCTCTTTGCTATGAGCTTGCTATTGGTGGAGGACTGAAGTGGTGGAGACCCAGTTGGAAGGAAATTGGTTTCTTGGTTTCCAACCGTGATGACATGGAAGTCTGTAATGTTGATACTTCTATTGATCAATTATTAATAGAAATACTCCTTTCCCGTCCTATTGATATCTTGCAAATATATGATTATTATCCATGGGTATGTTTGTAATGTTTATTAATGGATTGTGATATCTGATGTGATAACTCATTTTATATATTGTCACTATATACTTGCATCACTTGTTTGTTGAGAAATTCTTGCAGGTGTAAATCTTTGGGTCAAAGTGCTCAATGGTGGAATGACATCAAATGATTGGATCGAGGTAGGATTCTTCCTCGTATTGCACATTAGTTTATATAGCACATGTTGGAATTGAGTTGATTTGTATAGTCATACCTGTCTGTTGTGGTTTACCCTTGGCCATAGAGAGTTTTTCCCTTGTAACAATAGCTTCATTGTTACTCTAGGAGGTCATCTATACTCGATACCAGAGGTAGTTATGACTATTGTCCCACCAAAACAATGCCACAAAGTAATCTCTCATACTACAAAGTTTAGCCTCTTCAATATATGATAAGAAGGTGAACATGAGGACATTCCAACCATTGCATCCTTAACCCAATACCTTTATATCCAATAGAATCAGATTGAAAAGATTGTAGACAAGTACCAAGATCTTCTTTTTACACCTACGAGGGTGCCTCTACACTGCCCAATCAAGAAAGGTTATAACAAAACCCTTCATACTCTTCATGTTGCATCTTCACCGATAGAGTCCTTCCACACTCAGGTAGAATATACAGCTAGATTGGTTGAATGGATCCAACCCATCCAACAATAGGTTCATGACATCCTTAAACAAGCTAAGCAGGACATCTTCTTCAACAAGGAAAGAAACACACCAAGCTTTAGATTTAGCAGAAGTCCCCCCATATCCCAAGGTAATTTGACACAATGGAGACCATTTCTTCCTAAGGGGGGAGGAATAATCCAAATGCATCTCAGTGGCCATCCAACTCTTCCACTGAATCACCATTTTGAGCCTGTGGTTTTGATAAACCATGATATTAACCCTTTTGATGGGGAATGGAATGTAATGTCATCTTCATTTGTTAATTACATACATCATTTAATGATTTCCTAGTGGTATTATGTACATTCCTATAGCATAGAGGTAATGCACTGAATCCTTTTAGAAGTCCGCAGTTAAGCATGCTCAGGATAGAGTAGTACTGGGATGGGTGACCACCCTAAAAGTCCTAGTGTTTTACATGCCTATGGAATTTTATAAACTTAGTCCAATTTATCCCACATGCATCATGGGAATTTTTCTCCTCTCACTCTCTCATATATAATTGAGGTGAAGTATTCCCTTTAAGGATGCAATGGATTGTGATGTAAAGATTTTTGCAAATGAAGCATAGACAACACCTCTTTTCTTTCATAGATAGGCTACCCCATTCGTCCAATTTGTTTTCTACAATGTTTTTCTATATTATTCAGTAATAGAAGTTGGGTTTCACTGTATTTATGTGTTCTCTTCTATATTTTTGTGTATTTAATTGTTATATATCGGTTATCTTTCTATCTTCATGTCATTCTCAAAATAACCTAGATCATTGTTGGCCCTTGACCAAGTTTAAGATTACTTGGTCATACTTGACCACTTTTGGGACTGCGACAACTTGCCAAGGAAGGAGTGCAACACGAAGCAGAAAATAAGGAAGCAAGAATTATTTTGGGGTCCATTTTAGGGTTTTGGGTTGATGTAACGGGAAAGGGATGTCGGCCCATGGGTTTACCCACCTTTAGGCCCATTTTGTAATCTATAAATAAGCAATGTAGATAGTAAGATAGGGGAAGATAGTAATGTAGTACATCTATGTGATGTATGAATGAAATCTTAGTGCTAGTAATTGGATCTGTGTGACTAGATGTATCTTAGAGTGCTTTGTACATGAGATCGAAGAGATAAGTGCAGGTTGCTATAGTCTGAAGAGAAAGGAAGAAGGATCTAGTGAGCTGCACATATCTTCTGTCCTGTGCAAAGTAAGGGTCATTAGAGTTCTCTGTTGTAACTGCTTGACTGAGATAATATAAAGAAGACTTTGTGGACGTAGCCCCAGGGTGGGGGTGAACCACGGTAACTGTGTGTATAGTGCTTTGTGCTTCGCTCTTATGTATTTATCTCTTTCTTGGCTAAGTGCTTGATGTGATTAAGTAGATCTATCTATGCTCTGTGTTGTTGATGAATGGATGAACATCATATCTGATATATGAGATGCTTAGTGCTTGATCTATTGAATCTAACCTATATTTCTGTGGATAAGTACTAAATCATTCTTAATATAAGTATTCACTGTGATTCTCTGTCCCTTCTGTGAAGTATATTAATGAATGTATGCTAAGGAATAATTGTTGCTAAGTGCTCCATAAGAAAGATAATCACAGATCAATGTCTCAGCTAAGGTTGTAGACACCCGAGTCTTGCAACCACCCCTGCCTCTAACTCGGGTGAGACTTCATCTACTTCATAGGTGTTGTCGAAAGGGCTGATAGTTAGGGATTTTTTGGTGCACTGTTGAGCATTGAACCCTGGTTATACCCTGTGCCAACAAATGGTTCTGTTGCCAGGAACTGGAACTGTGATTGCTGGGAACTAAAGAAGAAGAAGCTTTGCATGAAATAAGCTCTGTGCGTAGATCTGTTTCTCCAGTGCACAGTGTTATGTTCGACCTGTGAATCTTTGTGCCAAGAAAAGAGGTCAGATCTGAAGAAAGAGAGGTCAGATATGAAGAAAATAAGTCATATCTGTGAAGAAAAAGGTAATATCTGTAAGCTCTATGCCTTGATAAAGGTAACAATAGTTCAAAGTCTTAGATCTGGAAGCTTTGTGCTCTGCAGAAGTAAGATAAGTGAATTTTTTTGTTTCTAAAGCATGAATCTAGGTATGTTTGATAGATTTTTTCCTAGCTTCAAAACTAGGGCATTAATAGATGAAAGAAATCTTGATATGAATAGATCTGATAAGTATAGTGATAGATATGTTATACCTATGCATCGAAAGAATGTCTAGAATAACAAGTGGATGCAGGATCCTAGAAAAAAAAAATTGTAGGCTAGCCACCATGATCCTGGTGCGCAGTACAGAAGCAGTTGGGGAACATCTAAATGGACAAGAGGATTAACCCTTTGTTATAGTTGCAGACGATCGGGACATCTTGCTAAAGAATGCCCTGGGAGAAGACCTATTTTCCTCTGTTGTAAGGCTATGGACCATGAAGTATTGGATTTCCCTAGAATGATTGCTAGGATTGAGAAGATGAATATGGAACAAGCAAACCATAAGGGAGATCAAGAGACCAAGATTATAGCAGAAACCCAGAAAGAATCAGAAAAGATATTCCTACAGATGAAAGATGCCTTGAATGACCACTGACATGTTCGGATATCAGAGATCTTCAAAGAAAAGGAGAAAATCAAAGCAAGAATAAGGGACTTTGACATTGATTGTACTCTTGATGAATAAGCACAAGTGAACATTACGCTAGAAAGAACTTGGGAAGCTATAGGGAAGCCTGCCATGATCCCTTCCCTAGGAGGAACAAGTTTCTTCAGAGGAAATCTAGTAAACCTATGTGGAAGGCTTGCCCGAATACCTATGACTGTCAATGGAACTTTGACAGAGGAAGACTTTGAGATCATTAAATTTGTTTAAGAAATCACCTCGTTTACCATGCTCATAGGAAAACCCTAGATTGATAGAGAACAGGCCAGATGAAGAGAAGAAGAGAAAGTTTTGGAAAAGAAGAAGAGAAAGTTTTGGAACATAAGAAGCAAGAGTTAAAAGAATTTATGATGAGAAGGATCATGCACTTGATTGAAGAACATAAGAGTAGATTGCAGATATTTAATATTAGTAACCCCAATTTCGAAGCTAAGAGAACACTTGAGGATCCACTGAAGATCGAGTTACCTATTTTTGATACAAAAGAAGTATTATCAAGGAACCCTAAGAAATATTTTCCACAGCGCGAAGTAATTAAGACCACATAAGAAAAACATCAGAATAGTAAAATCATTACTGAGATGAAACTCACTGGGAAGAAGGCTAGGAAGTTAAGAAAGAAAAGGGCTAATACTGTAAGGTTACATGAGGTTCTAGAGGACAGTTCGTAGCAAGAAGAATTGTAGAATTGGAGCTTCGCCAAGATATCAGAACAACGAAATAGAGTACTTCGCCATGACAAAGAAATATAGCCGTTGGAACCGATATACCCGTTTGACCGCCACTCCGAACAGATCAAAAAGCAGTTATGGGTTACCACTATACCGTTGGATAGCACCAGAACAGATAGAACAGAGTTAATGAAGGCCCCATGTCTATTGCAAGCAGACTGTTGATGAGATTGTCTACTTAACCTATCATTCCATGCACCAAGAATAATTTTTGCTAATTGAGAATCTGAGCGCGAACCCTGAGATCATTGCCTTACTATTCATTGTCGTCTCTGAATTCCTTTTGCACCCGAGCCAGCTGACCCAAGTTTGTATGTCGAACGAGATCAGCGCTACTGAGAAAATTGTTGAAGAAGTTCTAATTTATTTAATGTCTGAGAGAGTCATGTCTGAATGTAGAATGTCTACAGGTGTATAGGCATTGTCCTCAGGCGTACTGCCAACTTCCCCCTCCACTGCTCGAGCAGGACCATCCTGACCACCTTCAGAAAGACAATCTAAACTAGGAAATGACTTTGCCACTGTGAAAATGATCCCAAGTATCTTTCCTAAATATATCCCACCACTAAGTAGACCAGTGAATCGAGACTCCATACCCAGAGACTTCAACTATGTTGCAGTCACTACGTACCTCCTAAAAGGGGTGCGCGCAGTTCATGCTGACCAGGAGAATCTCACCATGCTGAAATTCAGTGATTTTAACCTTGGAGATCGCAAGGTAGATAGTATGTTATCCCCACACAAGTATTTGACTATTACAAAAGGAAATAACCCCAAGATTGTACCACCACAATGGACCCATAACCTTGCATAGTCAACCCTCCTCAACGTAATAAAGATTCCACATTTTGGGAGGCATCAGGAAGTAAATGCCTGTGTTTGATTGTTGTTGTCCTGCTACCATGGAGGATACCTATGTTTGGACCGGCGCATCACCGTGGATCTGATTCTGATCAATCAGATCACTGGGCTAAGCATGCAGGGCCCTGACCCACAGGACTTTTACCCTAGAAAGATTGCAGATTGTGCTCTCGCTCAATGAATAAAAGACACATATGATGATCTGGAGAAAGGAACACGAGGTTACAAGGTAGCCTCCATTGAGAATGCATCAGTATGCTTTGGTTTTTAGCTGATCATAGGCAATTTAGTTGAAAAAATAGACCTACATAGGTGACTGGATTTGTAGTTGACTTCGCAGGGAAGTGCGCAGAGGGACTACAAATGAACTGGGTGAAATACCTTATAAATTAGCTAGAGCTTGACTGTAGACAAGTGCAGAACCAAGGGTATGATTTCCACTTTAGTTGGTTGCTCATACTCATCACCTTCATCACGTGGGAACTGCCTGAGGGAGCCACATTTCTGGAGATCAAACCCTTCGAACCCCTAGCCGTGATGTTCTGTATGTTGTGGTACTCCAGCCACATGAACAAATAGTGGCAGTCCAATGTCGTCTTCCATGTGTACTACACTCATTTGAGGAATGCCATTCAATATACACAACGCATTACACCCAACACTCTTCATAGGTTTCAACCTTTAATGAAATTCAGCACAGATTGTCACTTCACCTACATCACAGCGTGCGTAGATGAGCACAAACAACATATCCAGTCATATTGCAAGCTGGAAGAAGATGACCTAGAGTAGATTACCAAGGAATGGTCGGAAGACCTCATTATTGCAGAAAAACCCATAGAGATGTCCGACGTAGATAGCCCTAAAGCTATGCCAGATACACCAGGACCGTGCAAAACTAAGAAGGAGGTGGAAGTTCAAGATATCCATAGCACATCCATGAAGACTGCTTCTCTCTCACCTACGAAGGGAGGTGATGATGAAGAACTAGGGGGCATAGAAGTTGAATAAAGCAAAGGTAAGGTTACCCCGCCTAGGGATGAGGTAGATCCCTCCAAGAAAAGGAATATTACCCCACCGAGGCCCTCATCTAGAAAGAAAACTAAGGCCACTCAGACCATGCTTAAGACTACGCTTACCCCAGATGATTTTGACATCTTAATTTTCGTGCTGAATGATGTTTCATTAGAGCTCACGAAAAAGCAACAAGCAAAGTAGGAGGAAATATTCCGCCGGATAACGGGTGAATTCAAAGAAGCACAACAGGCACTTCAGTCCAGCCAAGCAGTTTCTATGGCACTGTTAATAATGGAAATATTAGGAACATGTGATGAGCCCACACAGTTACGCCAGATCGTTGAGAAAGTTGAAGCTCGTCTTCGATGAGCTCAAGAATACATAGTGAAAGCCACCCAGGCTTTGGCGCAAGCACAGAGCACACATGAAGAGAAACAGAGAAAGGAAGAATAGGAGCAGCTTGACTTACAAGCCAAATGGGAGGAGGAAAAATCCCAGTTACAGTAGAGTAAGGACTAGTTGCTAGTAGAGCAACTTGAAACACAAGAAAGAGTTCACAAGGTAATATGCTCTGTGACGATCATAGAAGTGAAGATGGAAGATCATCTTCCACAGCAGGTGACCCAACTGGAAGCAGTAATCCAACGGCTTCAACAACACATCATGGATCTAGAGCTCCACATCGTGCCTGAGACAACACAAGAGATAAGAGATCTAAGAGAGGCCACTGCTCGAAGCGCAGTAGATCGATTAAAAACTTTGTCTTTAGAATGTAGGCAGATAAGCACCAGAAGCACCCAGACCTATGAAACCCTCGCAGAGAATCCAAAATTGCAGACATTGGAGGCACATCTCCATGAAGAAAAGAAACATGCAGATGTGATACAAGCGCAGCTGAAGTCTGTGACCCTAGTCAAAAGAATGAAGAGGTTCGTAGAGAAATGCACAACCCAACAATGAGTACACATGCTACAAAGTAAAGTAATGGACGTCTCTCAATGACTGCAACCACTCCAAGAGAAGGCATGCCAACTGTTTGTCGAACTTGAAAGTCAAGGATCTGAACTCGAACAAGGTGTCATCACTGCAGAACAATGCCTGGAAGGACCGCTCAATGACACAGTAATCTAGGAATTTACTAAACAAGAGGCTGTCGCACTGTAACAGGTCGAAGCCTCTCGAGCCAAGTTCGAGGTGTTTGAAGCGGAATTGGTCAGACCTGAGTGATTCTGGATGAGTCACAGGTGAGTTTTGGGGGCATGTTGGCCCTTGACCAATTTTAAGAGTACTTTGTCATACTTGACCACTTTTGGGACTACGACATCTTGCCAAGGAAGGAGTGCAACACGAAGCAGAAAATAAGGAAGAAAGACCTATTTTGGGGTTCATTTTAGGGTTTTCGGTTGATGTAACGGGAACGGGATGTCAGCCCGTGGGTTTACCCATGTTTAGTTCCATTTTGTAATCTATAAATAGGCAATGTAGATAGTAAGATAGGGGGATATAGTAATGTAGTACATCTATGTGATGTATGAATGAAGGCTTAGTGCTAGTAATTGGATCTGTGTGACCGAATGTATCTTACAGTGCTCTGTGCATGAGATCGGAGAGCTAAGTGCAGGTTGTTATAGTCTGAAGAGCAAGGAAGAAGGATCTAGAGAGCTGCACAGATCTTATGTCCTATGCAAAGTAAGGGTTATTAGATCTTTGTGCTGTAACTGCTTGATCGAGATAATATAAATAAGACTTTGTGGACATAGCCTCAGAGTGGGGGTGAACCACGGTAACTGTGTGTATAGTTCTTTGTGCTTCGCTCTTATGTATTTATCTCTTTCTTGGCTAAGTGATTGATGTGATTAAGTAGATCTAGTTATGCTCTGTGCTATTGATGAATGAATGAACATTGGATATGATATATGAGATTATTAGTGCTTGATCTGTTGAATCTAACCTATATTTTTGTGGATAAGTACTGAATCATTCTTAGTATAAGTATTCACTGCAATTTTATGTGCCTTCTGCAAAGTATATTAATGAATGTATGATAAGGAATAACTGCTTCTAAGTGCATTGTAAGAAAGATAATCATAGATCTGTGTCCGAGCTAAGGTTGCAGACACTTGATTCTTGCAACCACCCCTACCTCTACCTCGGGTGAGACTTCATCTTCTTTGCAAGTGTTGTCGAAAGGGATGGTAGTTATGGATTTTTTGGTGCGCTCTTGAGCATTGAACATTAGGTCTACCCATGTGCCAACAATCATAAATTGGGAAAAACTTTTATATCTTGGTTCATTATAAGTTTGGAGATACATTTTGTTCAAGTTAGGGTCTTTGACTAGTCCTGAAACTAGTTTGAAATAGGTCTTCTTGGAATTTGCACTCCCAATGTTTTTCATCTTGGTTTTAGGTTATGAAATTTTTACAATAAGAAGGAGGAATAGTGAAGTATCATGTGTACACATTTCATCCCTTTATCCACTGTACTCTGAAATTTATTCTTTGAGGAAATTAGGGTTTTTGGTTGGTCCATATTTCAATCTAAAACATGTGTTCTTGGGAAAACTGTTATATCTAAAGCCACTGACCTCCAAATTGAGTGCAACCTATTCCATTGGTTAGGGTACAAATTGAAGGTTTATTAGTGAAAATTTCAAGTTCT